>JADBJO010014764.1:0-46336 GCA_016801955.1 Conus betulinus
AGGGCCTTCTTGGATTTAGGTGTATTATGAGGTCTGCTTACCTCACTAGTGTTATGTCCAACTAGACCATCAATCATGTCCTGTTTCATGCAGTATTTGGGAGTTAAGATTTCTGTATGGGAAAAAAGGAAAATTGATGCATGTTGCCTTATTTGTAAGCAGTTGTGGGTATGTTTCTGATTGCAGGCTGGTAAGATGTTAGGAGATCCAAGCAAGCCTTGACGAGAAAACAGAGGGAGTAGTTTGGAATGAGTGGCCTTTGTGTTGGTGGGCTTGATTCTTGAGTTCTGTTTTCAGATAATCAAGTGTGGGAATGAACAGGCCTATCCAGTAGAAAATTTCATAGTTTTAATCAGTTGTGCCTGCGTCTTTTGTTCGAAAATTTCAAGGTTAGTGCTGCAGGTTGAACATTTTTTTAACGATTTAATGAATTGGAATATGTGCTTTAATACTGCAGTGGTTTAAAATTGTGTTAGTAGCTATTTTAGAATTATTGGTTTCATTTTTGGAAATGGGCCAGTCCTTTCAATACTTGTTATAATTATTCTGAAATGTCAGAGGTTTTCGACTCAAGATCTGATTAATTGGTTAATCGGAGGACCTGAATCATTTGTCAGTTTATGTAACACTTGATTTTTGTTCATGCTCACTTACACATGACTCTGCATGCTGGGCATGTGTATACATACAGACAGTACTTGCATGCGGAGGTTGCGCACAGATTCACGCTTGCACCAGGTATACACACATATGCCAAAAAAGTTTCTTTAATAAAAAATGGATACATGATTTAAATGAAAGGCGAAACATAGAAGCAAACAGAAAAAAATGAGGGAAGAGAAGAAATAACAGCGTTTCTATGAAGGGATGATTGATGAAAAGTTTAAAATTCGACCACTATTAAAAGAGGACTAAAATGCAGAATGTGAAACGGAAGAAGAAGGATCCAAATGAAAGGTGACATAAGAAAAAAAAGTTTGACAATAGTTTTTGTACTGTAATTGTCAGTCTTTGAAAAGTAGATGAGATGGCTCTCTGTATGCTTGACAGATTGGAGAGAGCTTGAAAGAATAGGATAAGATATCTCATAATTCAGACAATGTACCTGAACACATTGTGTTTTCATTGTGGACAAAATGATCTTCTATTTCATTAAAATAAAGATTGGGAACTGCTGCTTTTTTGTTTGTTTTTTTTGTTTTGTAGATCTTCTTTTAAACAGGCCCCTACTATGTCCCCATACTCTAGTTTCTTTTGTTTGCTTTATTATTTTTTTTTTCTCATGCTATTGACAGTTTACATCAACACCATTCATGCTTCTTTCTAAGACATCGGTTAACTGCTCAGATAATTTGAAGACTGTATTTTGTGAATTGCAGATCACTAATCTTCAGGCTACCATGGAAGCTCTGAAAAGTTCAAAGGAAGAACAAGGAACCAAGATCGAGAATTTGGCTGAAAAACTGAAGGAGGTAGGCAAGTTTCCTCTGTGTTTTTCAACAGTTTTGGAATTGTCATTTCAACAGAACAAGTTAACCACAATGCAGGAAATCTTTTAGTGGCCTTATGGTTATTCCTGATCAGAAGTTTCCAAGATTCTTGCTTGGGGTCTGACGAAGCTGTTAGAGAATTGGGCAAGCAGCCCAAGCGCAAAACGTCAGAGAAAAAGAATAAAAGATATGTAAACAAAAGAAAAGGAAAATACTCACACAAGGAAAGATTATGTTGTGCTAACAAGTCACTCTCATGATGTAGTTTTGAAGGCCTAATTGCGGTTTTCACTGAATGTTAGGGAAGTGTGCAAGCAGATGGAGGTGCATGTGCCTGTGAAGGAGCATGAATTTGTAATGTGAAGTTTTACCAGTTAATGTCAAGACATTGGACATTGTTGATATGATGGAGTGCTGTCTGGTCAGCTTACTTCCAGAATGCTTTAAACACCACTCCTTTGTATGACATCATGGGAGGTATACGGTGATGATTGATGTTTTTTCAGGCCCGCGTCCAGCAGATGACTGCTGACGAACAGTACAGACAAGAACTTGTGGCCCAGACTAGGCTGGTCAATTTTGTACAAGGTGAGTGCATTTTTCTTTTTTCCATTTTTTCGTTCTGTGGTGATTGAGAAAATTTACCCTGGAATTTAAGAAGAAAAAAAAAAAGAGCTTGTAAGTCTGCCGTTCCTGACACAGCTTATAATCAGAAAATCAGTAATTTTTGCATTAGAGCACAGTTGGTGATTTTGTTGTTATTTATTGAAGTGCATCATTAGAGTAATTGAGAGCTCCAGAATTGTTCTAATGGGGCTTCATGACTTTCCTATACAGCAAAAGACAGGAAGCTTTCTTGTCTTTGAATTCAAACATGAAAATGAAATCGGTGAAAGTGAAGGGGTGACGGAAAATTGGGATACGGTTCTTTATGATGACTTTTTTGGTGGTGGTGTTTTCAGTGCTTAGTTGCCTTTAGTAGTGTTGCAAGTCTTCTAGATTAATCCAGAAATCTGTGTTGAAAAATTTTTGAAAACTTTGTCTCCAGATTGGCAAGATTATGTGTGTGCAGTCCAAGTTTGGCAAGATTTTGTGGTGGGTTTTACAGTGCTTAGATATTTCAGAATGGCTTGATGAATTCGGGTGAAACATGGAATGGGTCTGGTTCAGTGACTGTGTGTTAATGTCGGGAGATCGATGTTGTTACCATGTATGTCAATGTATGTCATGTAGTCAGACTGCAAAGTTTGACTTCAGTCATTCGAGACGATTTCCAAGAAATCATTGGCTACTCACACAAATGATCATTACACATTAAAGTGCATGCTGCGATCTTCCTAAATGTTAAACTTTTTTGAGGGAAGGCGAAGAGCAGTGGAGTGGGACCATCACAATACATGTATCACAAAAACAAAAGGCAACCAGATTTCTGCGTGAGATCAAGTTTTTAACAAAAAAAATTTTCCTCATCTGAACTTTTTTACCTTGCATTGGTAGCAGATTGTAATGGATGAGATCAAACTTGTTTGAAGCATTGAAACATCGGGAGTGTGTGTGGTTTTAATGGACAGTTGCAATCTACACATCAACATTTTGTGTCGCCCATTTGTGTGTACACATTATTTCACACTTTCTGGCTCAGTTGATTTCTGTATGAAATTTTTTGAAAGATTTGGGAAGGGGCGAGTGAATAGAAAAGAAGCCAAAATAAAAAACATAAACCAAAAGAAAACAGATTGTGTAGCAGGGTCCATAGTTATTTATGATCCCCCCACTCCCTCCATCTTTATTCATAGTTATCCTGTAAATATGTAATTGGTGGAAGGATGTGGTATGTCATGTGGGGCAGCTTTTTTTTTCCCCTGCTTCAGCCTTCATGTATTGTTTCCACCACACACTTCCCATCCCAGTTCAAAAAATTGTTGAAAAAAAAAAAGTAAGCAAAAATATTCATGGCCCAGTTCAAAAATTGTGAAAAAAAGTAAGCAAAATATTCATGTAATGGAGGATCTTATTCTGATAATGGCTGATAAGGCAAAATCAGTGTAAAGAAATACATGAGCACAGTTATGCAGGTTATGAATGAATGGCATATGTATACACACACAACTTGAATTGCATTTTGATTTTCTTTAGAAATTAGGGTCAGACTGAAAGGCAGAGGAACGGTTGTGCTGACTGATACATTGCTATGTATGTTGAAAATGTTATTCTTAATTCTGTCTATATTTTTGTTAGAAATCTTTAGTATTTGAACTTGGAAGAAAAAAAAATTCACATAGAATCCTGTCGCTTGTCTTCATAAATTTCAGGATTGATGGATTGGTTGGGATGATCACGATGTAAATTTCAGGAGTGGTTTTGATAGCTTAGTTCAGTTTCAGGATCGCAGGATTGGAGACCCTTCCCACTTGAAGCCCTGCATTAGTTAGTGAACAAAATGCTGACAGCTATTTACTGGAATTACTCCAGACTTATCTTTTATATCAGATCTCTCTCTCTCTCCTCTCTCTCTCTCTCTCTCTCTCTCTCTCTCTCTCTCTCCTCTCTCTCTCTCCTCCTCCTTCTCTTTGGCAGTCTCTTTTTTTCTCTACCCCTTCCACTCTCTCTCCCTATCATTCTTTTCTGCCTCTCTTTCAGGACAGGTATGTTTTGTGAGTGAGTCACAGTACACATTATATATTTCTTTCATGGTGATTTTTCTTACAAAAGGAGAACGTATTATGAAAGAATATCTGTCTTATAGGCATCAACTGAAGAGAACAATGAGAAGGTGACAGAACTGACAAGCGCGTTGAAGAGCTACAGAAACTGCTAAAGGAAGCTCACTCTGGTAAATATTTATGAAAATCTGCATGCGCACAAGTTATGTCCATTTGACTGGTATGTTGATACCGTTCGTGTGTTGTGAATGTCAGTTTATGATGAATTCATGCACTGTTGGCAGGAGCATTTCATGAACATTGTTTTTGTTTAAATGTATGTTTGGTAATTCCTGTGAAGGCATACATTGCATGCATATTTGCTGATTTTTATCTGTGTACAGTTGTGCTTTAGTGTCAGTGTTTCAAAATTTAACATGCTATAGCATGAGCATATGAGATTTATTTATCAGTGCAGATGACAAGATTGTACTTTCAAATTCTTTGAAATTGCTGTAACGGTTTGAACTTTTAATTTCTCCCACCTTGCTCTCCCCCAAGTCCACTATGTTGTAAGTGAGAATGGACACCTCAACAAGCGGTGAACTGCCTTTGTAGGCAAACATGTTTGTTATTTGCGCTGGTTTTTTTTTTTTTTAAATACCGTTTTTTTCTTTCATACTTACTTGTCCAAACAAATGGTGTGTTTAGATGCTGTTTAACAGGATTGTCAGATATAAAAAAAAACCCTTTAGCCTGTTGAGTGCCAGCAACCGATATTTCGGTCGATAAAATAATTCCACTTAAGTGCCAGTGACCGAAATTTCGGTCGGTGACCTTCCGCTATTTTCAGCTGGAAAACCCTAGCGATTTTACTGACTTATTTGGTGTATGACGAAGGTTTAGGATCCTGTCCAGTGTCCAGTCAAATCATATTTCATGATGTGTACACATACTGTCTGCCCAGTCCATTGAAAGTGAAGACCCCACAGGCTCTGAGTAGTTTTCACTTACCAACAGTAGCAGACGACGCAACACCCGGACTTAGCAGCCTACAATTGACTCGAAAAAAAACCTTTTCTGCTCACGAAACAGCGACTATTACTCTACAAGAGCGCAATTCAAATCTTGATTCAGTCAATTCGCTCGACACATGGGAAAGTGACGACGATTTCGTGCATGCATCGTTGATGGGTCAAGTTGACCAAGCTGACACAAGCATCGGTGCGCCGAATAAGCCAGCCAGCGTGTGTGAATCTCGGCGGTTTGAAACTGACACACAAGGCGAAGATTTGTGTTCAGTCTGTGCGGGGTGAAAGAGAAGACAGACCTGTGAAGTGAGGAGGGAGAGGGAGAGGGGTGTGTCAAGGGGGCGTGGCAGACAATCAGCAGCTGCAACTTGAACTAGGACAGCTAGATTTCAAGCGAATTTTTAACTACCAAATTTTTTATTGCCCAGCAACACTGCATTTAGTGGAAACCCGGAGATAAAAGTTCCAACTGGCAAAAACTTCCAGCTGCATGTTTATATTTTACAAATATTTTTTCCAACAAATTTTTGTCCTTTTTCCACATTTGTTTATATAACAGCATGGTGCTCATAACCGGATAAAGATTTCTGTTTCATTTTGATGTCAACACACAGAGGAATAACGCAGATTCCTAAAATGTACAGTTTTAATGGATTTTTCTTTGCTGGATGAGGAGCTATGAATTTTTGTTTATTTTATGCAAAAACGCCCAAAAACCCATGGCAAGGGGAGAGCACTGCCTGGACGTGCCGTGCCTCCGTGACGGCACAACTATAAAAAATTCCCATGCTCTCTCGTCTACCGTCTAGGGGATGCAGTTGCCATAAATATTTAGAACAGGGTTCTAGCCACTGGGAGGGTAAGTTTACATGCACTAGCGATGACCTTTGTGACCATAGAGCAATCCGAACAAAGAGACCCGTCTGGCACTGTAAGGCACGTGTGGAATTTCCTGCCTCACCAACATATCGGGCAGAAGGAGAATGACATGCGGTTTTAGAACTTTTTTTTTTTTTTTTTTTTTTTTTTGCTGTCCCAACCTCTGCGCCACCTCAGAGGCATGCACCCACGCCGCTCATTCCGACCCCCCCTCCACAGCCACAGCCCAGTCGGCCCGCACTGCCGCCGAGTCACTTCAGTGGTGTTCAGTGGCGCCTGTTCTGATCTAACATACGCAGGACACCACCTACTAAGCCCCCCTACTGACGACAATAATTGCTTAGTCGCGGAGCCGGCGTGAGTGAGCTCTCCCTCCGGAGGGCGCCACCACGTCCGTCCAACGACAGCCCCCATGGACTCGCCGATACCGGTGACCCCCCGACGGAACCAAACCAAGGCCACAGACGTGGAGAGGACATCGAAACTGAGGTCACCATGAGAGCAGGGCATGAAGGGCCACAGAATTTGAGACTTTTTTTTTTTTAATGCTGATCGATGAGAATGAGGATGATTATGATGATGCTACGGATTTCCATTTCGGTCTGAGACTACATGACAGGGCTGTACTCTACGCTTCCTTTCATAATATATCCCGGCGTCGTCAACCAGGCCCGAGATACAGACACCTGCAGTGTTGGTCAGGAAATTTGAGCAACACTCTCAGAAACGCATCCATTTAGTGGATGAAACTCGACTGTGTGGTCCCAGTCTTCCCAACTGAGTCCCGCAGCAAACTCAACTCTGGGTAGGAGCCGGTCGGGGCAGAAAAAACCACATGACTCTGATGGATTCGGCCCCTTTTCTTCCTCATTTGCTATTGTCATACTAACCAAACAAACGTAAACTAGATTGTGTTCTCCTACATTTTACTTATGTTGTTTCCGTAACAAAAGCATTGCTATTTTACCAAAATGTATTTTAATTCTATGCTCATTACAAAGTTCGCACTTTACCCTTTCCGTTGATATATAACAATTGCTTGTTAGGTTTATATTAGGAGACATAAAATAAAATAAAGAAGTGTGAAAATCGCACGTCTGCCACGGTTGTAAGCACTACACTTTATGAATGAATGCTACGCTGAAAAGCAAAATTGGAAAAGAAAGAAACAAACAAACCAAAACTTCATCAAAAATGGAACAGAGGTTATGTAGATTAGTTGACTTAAGATTTATTTCGTCCAAAATTGCGAAGTTCAGTGGAGGGGGGAAGAAAAGCAGAAAATTTGCAGAAAATGATCGTGATTTTACAGCGTTAATATTTGGTTTCATTTTTGGCCATTTTGATTTGTTGTAGGTTAGGTTAAAAACCATGCTATAACCAGTCAGAATTCCATCACCTTAGTCAGCCGTCACGTCATGTGTGAAGCAAAGTGAGACTGAAGGTGCTGTTGCATCTAGTTTTTGTGATATCACATGCGACTGCTGAGCTTGAACTGGAATGCTACACTTAAAGATTCAAAATGCTACACTTGGTGCATTTGAGGTCTAGGCAGTACAGAGTCAGTGGAGCATCTGTTTTTCTTTTCCTCCTTCTCTTTCCACAGTTTGACCATTGGTATATGTGCTTTATTTTACATGCAAAGATCCAGCTACATCTTTTTAACTTTTGTTTGTTTGCTTTTTCAGCCTACTCTCAGCTGGAAACAACCAAGGATGAAGAAACTAACAAGCTGAAAGAAGAGATCAGGGAAAAGGGTATAAGTCTCCATTGTTTTCATTCGTCATAGCCACATGTCACACAATGCCTGTAGGTGCTAGATTATGTTACATGTAGAATCATGTTTGTATGTATTCACTCATTTCCTTCAATGCTTTTCCATCCCTGTCCCTCCAACATATCTCACATCGCCCCAAAATTAAAGCCTTACACTGTTCTGGACTGAAAGAATGATTTTTGGAGAGAGGTCAGAATCATTTCTATCTTACGTTGCATTTGTTTTTGGATCTGTATTAATTTATAGGGAGAGAGGGGTCATTTTTTACAAAGTTATGTATTAAAAGCACGAGATGCAGGATCCATTTGTATGCATGTGCTAAGAATTTTCTCTTTTTTGAGTCTGAAAGTAATAGAATATCAACGTTTGGCGTCATATACTATACCATGTCAGACCATAGCATTCAACGGCAGTCAGTCAGCTCTGCCAGGCCAAAAAAAAAAAAAAAAATCAACATTCAGTGTGAATATAAATGAAATAGAAATGATCACATGGTGGTATTTTCTTTCTGATGTTGCTGTGTATAATTGTGTTGCTATGGTGACATCCTGATTTTAGAAATAGGGAAAATGTATTCAGTACATTAATTGATCAGTGCAGAGAATAGATTGAAAGATTATGAACAAATTGGGAGGTAAGGTAAGATAATGTTGCTTATAGCCCAGCTGACCGCAAAGGGCCATATCAGGGCTGTCAAGTTAATGAAAGAACATGGAGCAAGGGGAGTGGCAGAGAGAACCATTTCATCTGAAAAAAAAATTGAAGAAAAACAAGGTGTCCTTGGTGGAGAAAAAAATTGGGACAGTTCATTTTTGTACTATAACTAGTATTGACAACATCTGCATTAGATTTACTTTGATATTGGACTGCCAGACAGACAAAATTAGGGGTCTTGTCCCAGCAGCCATTGATGTAGACTGAAGCTTCAGTCATCAACATTTTGAGTTTGCAAGCTCTGTAAGGGGCTAGAAAGTATATCAAGCGGTGTAATGCAAGTGGCCTGTACAGTAGATAAGCAGTTAAGCTGCTAACAGTACATTTAGTACATACAACAGATTCTGTTTGGGATATCAGACAGCAAACTTTTCTTCTCCTTCCCCTCCCCTCTCTGCCCCCAACCCCTGCTTTTCCCCCCAGCCATAAATATGGGTGACTTTTTCCAGAATTGAAAATTGAGAATGTGGAAGTGGAACTTCGAAATGCCAACGATCTGCTAGTTGCTAAGAAGTCTGGGACATTCACCGTGAGCCAAGAAGAACTGGAGACCATGTATCCTGCAGCAGCGGCTACCAGCAAACTGCTGAAGTCTGGCATGACCCTGACTCAGGTGAGACTCGTGGAACTTTTTTGTCACAGGTTGACAGGATAACTTGTCGGAAGTCTCTCTGCTGTGTCAGGTGATGTGCTGCTTTAGTAGAGAATTTCTTGAGTTCTTCAATCTGCGTTTGCTGTTTGGCAAGAAGTCAGGCTCACTTTTATCTTTGTCTCTTATCTTTCTATCTGTTTTTTGTTTGCTTATTTCTGCCCTCCCCACACTCCCCTCCCCTTCAACCCCAGCTGTCACTGACTCCCATCACTGTTCTTTCTATCTCACTTACTTCCTTTCCTCTTTGTTCTGTTTTTGCTTTGTTTGTTGGTTTCGTTTGTCTGTTTTCTTGTCTGGATATAGTTTTGCTTTCCCTTTTGTCTCTTTGTCATGCAAGACGAATTTTATAATTTTTCTGAAAGTGTAATGAAATCTTTACTGTGTGTTTGTAGCATAACTTGTTTTAGCTTGATTTTAAAAAAATTTTAAGTTTGTTTGTTTTGTGAATTTAAGTTTTTTATTTCATTATATCAGGATCTGAATCTTCATTGTTGAAAACTGGAATGATATCCGTGTGGAATTATACTTCTCTCCTTTAGAGCAGTTCATACATGTCTGTTTCGTAATTCCAGCTTCCATTGTAAAGAAAGCCTTGTGAATGCAGATTGTTTCAAGATTGCTGCACACAAGAATGTAGTACCTTGGGAACTAGACAATTTTCTGCTGAAAAGCAAACATAACATTCATTCTGAAGAGTTTGACTGATTGAAATTTTTTTCAAAAATGTTGCTGAGGTAGAGCTTTCTGGAGCAGGAAGTTGTACAAGAGGACTGCATGCTCACTCAGTTTGCGTGTTTGTTGGTTGTGTCTCAGATTTACAGCGAGTATGTTCAGTCTGTGGAGAAGCTGGAAGCTCAAAAGGAAGACAACCAGCGCCTCAACTCCTTCCTGGATCAGATTCTGCAGGTATTCGTGGGCATGATGACCAGGTGTTCATGAGCTGTGGGTTGTTAATTCTGTTCACAGTTATATCTTTGGAAAGCATACAACTTACCTTGAAGTGTCAGTGCATTTAGTATATCCAGTGAGCTGGCGGGACGGAAAGCAAGTTGATGATGATTGTTGTGGTCTGAGGGGTGGGGAATCGCCCAGTATATACAACCTCAGAGCCAAATGTCAAGGCATTAAGTGCAGTGAAGATGGTAAGAGGATTATGGGTATGTGGCGACACTTCTTTATTTCAGAGAATCTGGTACTTTTCTGGGAGAAAGAAGGTTGTAATGATGGTAGATTTCCATGGCAAAAGACATCTCTTGAACAATGTAGCATTGCATACTGATTTGATATGGCTATCAACTTCAGTTTAGTGTGGTAAATTGGAAAAAGAAATTAGGCCAAGGCCACGAAAACATACAAAATGCTTCTGATTTGGTTGAGCCGTGATTTATTTGAGCTATGATTTTTCATCTTTTGATGAGGTGCAAAAAAAAAGGGGGGGGGGGGGGGGGGGGGGGGGGGGGGGGGGGGGGGGGGGGATTTGGGATGGTATGTATATATGCATACTGGAATGTGAATCAGTTATTTATATGTACAGGAATTAGTGCATCATAGGATATTTGTTGAAAGCATACATAGCAGTGACACTAGTTCATGTCTTAACAGCTTTCAAATTAGAGTTCAAACTGATTTGATTTGGAAAACCAGAAATTGAAGACAAGGCACCTCAGCTGAAGAAGCAGAGGGAGGACTATGAAGCTGTCGTGCATGCTCTGGATCAGCTCACACCACAGCTTGATGGTGCAATGTTGGTGAGTCTGTGCCTGCTGATGGCTGATCCTTCACTGCTAGAGCAAGAGGTCACATCTCTACAACACAGGAGAATGTGTCCTCAATGACTTTTTTGCTAGAATTCTAGGGTATGAGAAAGAAAAGAGAGAGAGAGAGTGTGTGTGTGTATGTATGAGTGTACGTGTTGATTGTGTGTATTTATGTATGTATCTGTGTATGAAGGATGAATATGTACATGCATTAAGGTGATTGTGGTGCAGTTTTGTTTAGTTCATTCTTATTAATCTGATCTATGAAAATGGGATTTTTCTTTTGACTTTATTTTTTCTTTTATTCTTAAATGTGTATACAACGCTTTTCAGTTTATGTGCTGCCTTTGTTACATGCGTGTCAGTTTTTCTTCATTATAGACTTTGTTTACTGGTCTGTCTTCCCATTTCTGGCCAATGATAGGATTTCATTAGGCCATGGTGTGTCCTGCTGTGTTGCTTGCAGTCGCAGTCTCTAAGGAGCTGTTATATGATCCTACACTTATCCTGTCATCTATCTACCGATTGAGACTGGACCGCTGCTGAATCAGCAGTGCTGGTCTGTTTAGTTTCGGTGTAGCATATGAAAGACATGACCTACAGCCCCCTGCCTTCCTTCTACTGATGACAGTTGCTGCGTAGTCTTAGACCAAAGTGTGTGAACAGGCCAGTCAGGAGGGGGATGGATGCAGAACCTTTGACATGAATCGCCACAGTCACAGATTTAGAAAAAAAAAATCAAAACTTAGTGTCACTGAGCAGGGACAACAGGAATTCAACAACTGAACACATTTTTTTTGTGTGTTTTTATGCTGTGTATTATGATCAATGTGTAGTTGATGCTCGTGGTCTCCCCATTTTAGTCTGAAACTTTGTGTACTGTGTGCTTTTTCTACTGACATACCCTGGTGTCGGCCAAGGCTGAATAAAACCGACATTAACAGTGTTGACCACAAACTTTGAGCAACATTTGGACCAGCAGAAATGAAGTGTTCTGCTTGGATTTTGATTGTTTTTAAATCAGTAGTGTTATACAATTTTCTCACAAGGTAAATGGAACATTTTTAGTTGAGCTGAGTTAGAACTGACTCTAGACTGAGATTCTGTTCTAACGATGCCGATCTGATTTGTCTTGGCATAATTTGTTTAAACGGAAAATACAAATGGAAATCTTAAATAAGGCAGGGTTCTGTGTGCTCAATCTCTCGGCTAGGTGATTGGGTGTCATAAGCAGTGTTTGTAAGGAGTTATGGGCGTCTGTTTATTTTGTCAAGGGAGCAAGAGTTACCCTATTTGTTCTTTAAAAGGAATATAGTTAAGGACAGCTATGAGTGTTGCTGATTCATAGGTATTCAAAAACATCTTTCACTAATCACTAAAAAACATTTACTGATCCATGTTTTCATGTTTCCTATGTATGACACTTAGGTATTCAGAAACATCTTTAACTAATCATAAAAAACATTTACTGATCCATTCTTCATGTGCCCTATGCATAACATGTTTTCTGCTGATTTTTGTTGCAGGAGTGTGAGAAGCTGAGGACTGACAATGAGGAACTGAAGCGACGTGCTCAGTTCTTCCAGCGAGAAAACACTCGTATCCAGCAGACTAACGTTGACTTGAGCAGACAGGTACTCGATGTTTATACCGCCCCTGCCGTTGACTTGGGCAGACTTGTAATTGATGTTTATACTGCCCCCTCGGTTGACTTTAGCAGACAGGTAATTGATGTTTATACTGCCCCCTCCGTTGACTTGAGCAGACAGGTAATCAATGCTTATACTGCCCCCACAAGGTGAAGTACCAGGGTTGTCCGGTTTAAAGATGATCTGTGTAGTACAAGAAAGTTGGTGATGGAATTTTACGTGTGTGCATGATGTTGTGTGTGCGTTCACACATGGAAACCTCGGTTAATAGTCTTATTCGAAGGACTGTATGGGGAATGGAGTCAGAAACAATGTTAACTCCAAGGGAAAAATCCTCCTGTACCGAAATTTGAACCCGCAACCTCAGGATCATGAGTCCGGCGCTCTACCAACTGAGCTATGCTGGCCCCATATGACTTCTTCAATTAATGCCAGGAAAGATCCTTGAAATGTAAAGTTTTCAGTGTATGAACAACAAATACTACTTTTGGACAGGTATAAGAGAATGCAGACAAAGTCTAGGGAAATAAAGCTGAGGGCATTTGCTTTCATACATTTTCTGATACACAAAACTGATGATGTTAATAGTAATGAAGACATGTTGTGGGCATTTTATCCAAGGGAGCTCAAAGTCACTTACATCCATAAAACTTAGAAAATGCATGGACAATGGCACCCTTTTTTATCACTCATATCCTCTTGGACAAAATCGCAGCCGCAGTTTAAAGATCAAGTCAAGTCAAGTCAAGTCAAGTAAACTTTATTATCTCAATTTGAGAAATTAATTTGTGGTCACACACATTCACAGCAAATAAACAATAATTTAGCCACATTACCCATTTTCTCACATATGACATACATTCATATAGAGGAATTTGGATTTCAATTAAACATCTTCTCGGTTCATGAGATCAATGGACAGGGGAATAAAACTTTTGTTTAAATCTGACACTTCTGCATTTAGCCGATCGATATCTTCGTCCTGACATACACTAGTACAAACATTACTCCCTCCCCTTCATCCTATTTTATTTCTTTCACATGGGGGCATGCGCATGCATGCACACACGCACGAATGCAGACACACACACATGCACACACGCACACATAGTAATAGATCCCTCCCTTCACCTCCATCACATATACATGTGCACACACAAAATATATCTGTGGCGTAGATGCAAGGTTGTTAGGAAATCATAGGTGAAAAGAAAAGAGCTTAGTATTGTCTGTACAAATATATGTTTTGTTTTTTTTTCCTTCTGCTTTGTGTTGGGAAAAAATGGGTGGTTGAAAGTTAGTGGAAGAAGCTTTCCTAGACTGATTAGCACTTCTAGAGAATGTGTGAATGCAAGAGCAACACAGTGGCACTGCTGGCTGTTTTTTTTTCCCCCATGTCAGAGCTTCTGCCGGGTAATAAAAAATCCACTCTAGATTTCAGCAAAATCTTATAGTCTTTTCAGCAAATTAGGAAGCTTGCTGTATTTTGGGGGTGTTGTTTTTTTTTTTTTGTTCTGTTTTGTTTGTTTGTTTTTTCGTAATGGCCTTTTTTGTTGCTGTTGTTAAACAATGAAAACAAAAAAAAAAACCAGAACAAAGACATTCTCATCCAGGAAATGCATGATGTTCCAGCTCATTGAAGGGCCCTTGTAAAGTGTGAACATAGAGACAAGCAATGAAGTAGCGACTTTCATTCGTTTGTGTGATGATCATGGGGTATTGGTGGATGGGTTATTGATGAATCCTACAAGAACGTCATGCTGTGTGGCAGGTGAAGTTCCTAATCAAGGAGGTTCAGGAGATGAAAGGCGGCTGTGTTGTGGCCGACAACGAGTCGGAGGTTTCCTCCAGTCAGGACGTCTCTGCGTCGTCACGGATCATCACAGAGAAACTTGTCACTTTCCAGTGAGTGGGTGACTGTTTGTTTTTTACCCCATACTAGCACAAGGAGCTCTGCAAGGCAAGGTATTGTTTTGGGTTCTCGTGTTTGATTTGGCTGTCAGTCAGCAAATTAATCTTAAAACAGACAGATCTTGACCAGTGCCTTAGCATCACAAGCGACTTCATTCTGAAGTCCTTGGTCCTCGTCCACATTGGGATTCCAACTCAGCTGGCCCTGTGACTTAGCAACTAGTGGTGTCCGCCGTGGAATTGATCGGAAGTGTCCTGCACTTGTTGGATCAGAATGGGCACCAGGAACTACTGACTTCGCAGCAGTGCAGTGTCTCCTCTAGTGGGTTGCCTCTTCATAACCTGTTATCGATTGCTCCATGTGGAAAGCAGGGTGGGGTCTTTGACAGGGTATACCTGCATGCGGTTCTGTACGGGGGTTCCCAGACACGGACATTACAGCTATGGATCACATGTTACTGGTGACAGAAATGAAAACAGGTGGGTGTGTTGAACAGACCTGGCACAAGATAAGGAATTACAACTCAAATTCAGTGCAACTTACTATGAGACTGAAGACACAGACAACACATCTGACGTAATATACACTGCCTGTCAACAAGGGTCCATTCTATGGACATAGACAACACATGGCAGACATGCGAGTCATCTCTGTCCATGTCACGAAACCACAGAGGCTGTGAATGCTGCAGACAGCAGTGTTTATTCTAGATGTGAGCGCAGAATTCACCGTAGCTTATACACATGCTTGGCAAAAAAGACAAGGAATACAGTGATCTAAAAGAAATATGTCAGACACAAATTCTAGAGAAGAAGTTTTAGAGAGGTAGTTGCTCATGCAATAATTAACCCTGGAAGAACTATGACCACAGCGCTACAACTCCTAAATTTTGTGCATGAAATCGCCTCAGGCTGTGTCTGCTTCAACAGCAAGCCCTGAAACATAAAAGAAAAACAACGAGAGAGCATGAGTTTGTACCAGAGTATGCTGATCATCAAGTTTGAAGGAAATTTGTATTAGAAAGAACCTGTTGTTACCGTGGTAATGCAAGATAAGGTGGGTTACTGTATGGACGAAGCCTTTGCAGTGTGATGCCAAGTGAAGACCAGTGCCCCCAGCCCCTGCTGTTACTAAGATTTGGAATTTTGTATACACTCTTGGAAGAAAATATGTTTCATTTTGTTGAAAAATACACCGATGGGAGTTTAAGGGTAAACATGTATGAACATGATATGACTTGACTTTCCATGACAAGTGTAGATTATAGCCCCAGAATCACCATTAAAGAAGCACAGTGCAGTTCATTTGTTGACTCTCAAGAGTTAGCCTACATTACTCACTTACTCAAACTGACCTCTATGGAGGTTGCCATTTCTGCCATGCCAGGTTAGGAGTAATCTGCACTGTGCTTCTTTAATGGTGATTCTGGGGCTATAATCTACACTTGTCATGGAAAGTCAAGTCATATCATGTTCATACATGTTTACCCTTAAACTCCCATCGGTGTATTTTTCAACAAAATGAACATATTTTCTTCCAAGAGTGTATACAAAATTCCAAATCTTAGTAACAGCAGGGGCTGGGGGCACTGGTCTTCACTTGGCATCACACTGCAAAGGCTTCGTCCATACAGTAACCACCTTATCTTGCATTACCACGGTAACAACAGGTTCTTTCTAATACAAATTTCCTTCAAACTTGATTGATCAGCATACTCTGGTACAAACTCATGCTCTCTCGTTGTTTTTCTTTTATGTTTCAGGGCTTGCTGTTGAAGCAGACACAGCCTGAGGCGATTTCATGCACAAAATTTAGGAGTTGTAGCGCTGTGGTCATAGTTCTTCCAGGGTTAATTATTGCATGAGCAACTACCTCTCTAAAACTTCTTCTCTAGAATTTGTGTCTGACATATTTCTTTTAGATCACTGTATTCCTTGTCTTTTTGCCAAGCATGTGTATAAGCTACGGTGAATTCTGCGCTCACATCTAGAATAAACACTGCTGTCTGCAGCATTCACAGCCTCTGTGGTTTCGTGACATGGACAGAGATGACTCGCATGTCTGCCATGTGTTGTCTATGTCCATAGAATGGACCCTTGTTGACAGGCAGTGTATATTACGTCAGATGTGTTGTCTGTGTCTTCAGTCTCATAGTAAGTTGCACTGAATTTGAGTTGTAATTCCTTATCTTGTGCCAGGTCTGTTCAACACACCCACCTGTTTTCATTTCTGTCACCAGTAACATGTGATCCATAGCTGTAATGTCCGTGTCTGGGAACCCCCGTACAGAACCGCATGCAGGTATACCCTGTCAAAGACCCCACCCTGCTTTCCACATGGAGCAATCGATAACAGGTTATGAAGAGGCAACCCACTAGAGGAGACACTGCACTGCTGCGAAGTCAGTAGTTCCTGGTGCCCATTCTGATCCAACAAGTGCAGGACACTTCCGATCAATTCCACGGCGGACACCACTAGTTGCTAAGTCACAGGGCCAGCTGAGTTGGAATCCCAATGTGGACGAGGACCAAGGACTTCAGAATGAAGTCGCTTGTGATGCTAAGGCACTGGTCAAGATCTGTCTGTTTTAAGATTAATTTGCTGACTGACAGCCAAATCAAACACGAGAACCCAAAACAATACCTTGCCTTGCAGAGCTCCTTGTGCTAGTATGGGGTAAAAACAAACAGTCACCCACTCACTGGAAAGTGACAAGTTTTTCTCTGTGATGATCCGTGACGACGCAGAGACGTCCTGACTGGAGGAAACCTCCGACTCGTTGTCGGCCACAACACAGCCGCCTTTCATCTCCTGAACCTCCTTGATTAGGAACTTCACCTGCCACACAGCATGACGTTCTTGTAGGATTCATCAATAACCCATCCACCAATACCCCATGATCATCACACAAACGAATGAAAGTCGCTACTTCATTGCTTGTCTCTATGTTCACACTTTACAAAGGGCCCTTCAATGAGCTGGAACATCATGCATTTCCTGGATGAGAATGTCTTTTGGTTCTTTTTTTTTTGTTTTCATTGTTTAACAACAGCAACAAAAAAGGCCATTACGAAAAAAAAACAAACAAACAAACAGAACAAAAAAAAAAAACACCCCCCAAAATACAGCAAGCTTCCTAATTTGCTGAAAAGACTATAAGATTTTGCTGAAATCTAGAGTGGATTTTTTATTACCCGGCAGAAGCTCTGACATGGGGGAAAAAACAGCCAGCAGTGCCACTGTGTTGCTCTTGCATTCACACATTCTCTAGAAGTGCTAATCAGTCTAGGAAAGCTTCTTCCACTAACTTTCAACCACCCATTTTTTTCCCAACACAAAGCAGAAGGAAAAAAAAAAAAAACAACATATATTGTACAGACAATACTAAGCTCTTTTCTTTTCACCTATGATTTCCTAACAACCTTGCATCTACGCCACAGATATATTTTGTGTGTGCACATGTATATGTGATGGAGGTGAAGGGAGGGATCTATTACTATGTGTGCGTGTGTGCATGTGTGTGTGTCTGCATTCGTGCGTGTGTGCATGCATGCGCATGCCCCCATGTGAAAGAAATAAAATAGGATGAAGGGGAGGGAGTAATGTTTGTACTAGTGTATGTCAGGACGAAGATATCGATCGGCTAAATGCAGAAGTGTCAGATTTAAACAAAGTTTTATTCCCCTGTCCATTGATCTCATGAACCGAGAAGATGTTTAATTGAAATCCAAATTCCTCTATATGAATGTATGTCATATGTGAGAAAATGGGTAATGTGGCTAAATTATTGTTTATTTGCTGTGAATGTGTGTGACCACAAATTAATTTCTCAAATTGAGATATATAAAGTTTACTTGACTTGACTTGACTTGACTTGATCTTTAAACTGCGGCTGCGATTTTGTCCAAGAGGATATATGAGTGATAAAAAGGGTGCCATTGTCCATGCATTTTCTAAGTTTTATGGATGTAAAGTGACTTTGAGCTCCCTTGGATAAAATGCCCACAACATGTCTTCATTACTATTAACATCATCAGTTTTGTGTATCAGAAAATGTATGAAAGCAAATGCCCTCAGCTTTATTTCCTAGACTTTGTCTGCATTCTCTTATACCTGTCCAAAAGTAGTATTTGTTGTTCATACACTGAAAACTTTACATTTCAAGGATCTTTCCTGGCATTAATTGAAGAAGTCATATGGGGCCAGCATAGCTCAGTTGGTAGAGCGCCGGACTCATGATCCTGAGGTTGCGGGTTCAAATTTCGGTACAGGAGGATTTTTCCCTTGGAGTTAACATTGTTTCTGACTCCATTCCCCATACAGTCCTTCGAATAAGACTATTAACCGAGGTTCCATGTGTGAACGCACACACACAACATCATGCACACACGTAAAATTCCATCACCAACTTTCTTGTACTACACAGATCATCTTTAAACCGGACAACCCTGGTACTTCACCTTGTGGGGGCAGTATAAGCATTGATTACCTGTCTGCTCAAGTCAACGGAGGGGGCAGTATAAACATCAATTACCTGTCTGCTAAAGTCAACCGAGGGGGCAGTATAAACATCAATTACAAGTCTGCCCAAGTCAACGGCAGGGGCGGTATAAACATCGAGTACCTGTCTGCTCAAGTCAACGTTAGTCTGCTGGATACGAGTGTTTTCTCGCTGGAAGAACTGAGCACGTCGCTTCAGTTCCTCATTGTCAGTCCTCAGCTTCTCACACTCCTGCAACAAAAATCAGCAGAAAACATGTTATGCATAGGGCACATGAAGAATGGATCAGTAAATGTTTTTAATGATTAGTTAAAGATGTTTCTGAATACCTAAGTGTCATACATAGGAAACATGAAAACATGGATCAGTAAATGTTTTTAGTGATTAGTGAAAGATGTTTTTGAATACCTATGAATCAGCAACACTCATAGCTGTCCTTAACTATATTCCTTTTAAAGAACAAATAGGGTAACTCTTGCTCCCTTGACAAAATAAACAGACGCCCATAACTCCTTACAAACACTGCTTATGACACCCAATCACCTAGCCGAGAGATTGAGCACACAGAACCCTGCCTTATTTAAGATTTCCATTTGTATTTTCCGTTTAAACAAATTATGCCAAGACAAATCAGATCGGCATCGTTAGAACAGAATCTCAGTCTAGAGTCAGTTCTAACTCAAGCTCAACTAAAAATGTTCCATTTACCTTGTGAGAAAATTGTATAACACTACTGATTTAAAAACAATCAAAATCCAAGCAGAACACTTCATTTCTGCTGGTCCAAATGTTGCTCAAAGTTTGTGGTCAACACTGTTAATGTCGGTTTATTCAGCCTTGGCCGACACCAGGGTATGTCAGTAGAAAAAGCACACAGTACACAAAGTTTCAGACTAAAATGGGGAGACCACGAGCATCAACTACACATTGATCATAATACACAGCATAAAAACACACAAAAAATGTGTTCAGTTGTTGAATTCCTGTTGTCCCTGCTCAGTGACACTAAGTTTTGATTTTTTTTTCTAAATCTGTGACTGTGGCGATTCATGTCAAAGGTTCTGCATCCATCCCCCTCCTGACTGGCCTGTTCACACACTTTGGTTCTAAGACTACGCAGCAACTGTCATCAGTAGAAGGAAGGCAGGGGGCTGTAGGTCATGTCTTTCATATGCTACACCGAAACTAAACAGACCAGCACTGCTGATTCAGCAGCGGTCCAGTCTCAATCGGTAGATGACAGGATAAGTGTAGGATCATATAACAGCTCCTTAGAGACTGCGACTGCAAGCAACACAGCAGGACACACCATGGCCTAATGAAATCCTATCATTGGCCAGAAATGGAAGACAGACCAGTAAACAAAGTCTATAATGAAGAAACTGACACGCATGTAACAAAGGCAGCACATAAACTGAAAAGCGTTGTATACACATTTAAGAATAAAAGAAAAAATAAAGTCAAAAGAAAAATCCCATTTTCATAGATCAGATTAATAAGAATGAACTAAACAAAACTGCACCACAATCACCTTAATGCATGTACATATTCATCCTTCATACACAGATACATACATAAATACACACAATCAACACGTACACTCATACATACACACACACACTCTCTCTCTCTCTTTCTTTCTCATACCCTAGAATTCTAGCAAAAAAGTCATTGAGGACACATTTCTCTGTGTTGTAGAGATGTGACCTCTTGCTCTAGCAGTGAAGGATCAGCCATCAGCAGGCACAGACTCACCAACATTGCACCATCAAGCTGTGGTGTGAGCTGATCCAGAGCATGCACGACAGCTTCATAGTCCTCCCTCTGCTTCTTCAGCTGAGGTGCCTTGTCTTCAATTTCCTGGTTTTCCAAATCAAATCAGTTTGAACTCTAATTTGAAAGCTGTTAAGACATGAACTAGTGTCACTGCTATGTATGCTTTCAACAAATATCCTATGATGCACTAATTCCTGTACATATAAATAACTGATTCACATTCCAGTATGCATATACATACCATCCCAAATCCCTCCCCCCCCCCCCCCCCCCTCTTTTTTTTGCACCTCATCAAAAGATGAAAAATCATAGCTCAAATAAATCACGGCTCAACCAAATCAGAAGCATTTTGTATGTTTTCGTGGCCTTGGCCTAATTCTTTTTCCAATTTACCACACTAAACTGAAGTTGATAGCCATATCAAATCAGTATGCAATGCTACATTGTTCAAGAGATGTCTTTTGCCATGGAAATCTACCATCATTACAACCTTCTTTCTCCCAGAAAAGTACCAGATTCTCTGAAATAAAGAAGTGTCGCCACATACCCATAATCCTCTTACCATCTTCACTGCACTTAATGCCTTGACATTTGGCTCTGAGGTTGTATATACTGGGCGATTCCCCACCCCTCAGACCACAACAATCATCATCAACTTGCTTTCCGTCCCGCCAGCTCACTGGATATACTAAATGCACTGACACTTCAAGGTAAGTTGTATGCTTTCCAAAGATATAACTGTGAACAGAATTAACAACCCACAGCTCATGAACACCTGGTCATCATGCCCACGAATACCTGCAGAATCTGATCCAGGAAGGAGTTGAGGCGCTGGTTGTCTTCCTTTTGAGCTTCCAGCTTCTCCACAGACTGAACATACTCGCTGTAAATCTGAGACACAACCAACAAACACGCAAACTGAGTGAGCATGCAGTCCTCTTGTACAACTTCCTGCTCCAGAAAAGCTACCTCAGCAACATTTTGAAAAAAATTTCAATCAGTCAAACTCTTCAGAATGAATGTTATGTTTGCTTTTCAGCAGAAAATTGTCTAGTTCCCAAGGTACTACATTCTTGTGTGCAGCAATCTTGAAACAATCTGCATTCACAAGGCTTTCTTTACAATGGAAGCTGGAATTACGAAACAGACATGTATGAACTGCTCTAAAGGAGAGAAGTATAATTCCACACGGATATCATTCCAGTTTTCAACAATGAAGATTCAGATCCTGATATAATGAAATAAAAACTTAAATTCACAAAACAAACAAACTTAAAAATTTTTTTAAAATCAAGCTAAAACAAGTTATGCTACAAACACAGTAAAGATTTCATTACACTTTCAGAAAAATTATAAAATTCGTCTTGCATGACAAAGAGACAAAAGGGAAAGCAAAACTATATCCAGACAAGAAAACAGACAAACGAAACCAACAAACAAAGCAAAACAGAACAAAGAGGAAAGGAAGTAAGTGAGATAGAAAGAACAGTGATGGGAGTCAGTGACAGCTGGGGGTTGAAGGGGAGGGGAGGTGGGGAGGGCAGAAATAAGCAAAAAAAAAACAGATAGAAAGATAAGAGACAAAGATAAAAGTGAGCCTGACTTCTTGCCAAACAGCAAACGCAGATTGAAGAACTCAAGAAATTCTCTACTAAAGCAGCACATCACCTGACACAGCAGAGAGACTTCCGACAAGTTATCCTGTCAACCTGTGACAAAAAGTTCCACGAGTCTCACCTGAGTCAGGGTCATGCCAGACTTCAGCAGTTTGCTGGGTAGCCGCTGCTGCAGGATACATGGTCTCCAGTTCTTCTTGGCTCACGGTGAATGTCCCAGACTTCTTAGCAACTAGCAGATCGTTGGCATTTCGAAGTTCCACTTCCCACATTCTCAATTTTCAATTCTGGAAAAAGTCACCCATATTTATGGCTGGGGGGAAAGCAGGGGTTGGGGGCAGAGAGGGGAGGGGAAGGAGAAGAAAAGTTTGCTGTCTGATATCCCAAACAGAATCTGTTGTATGTACTAAATGTACTGTTAGCAGCTTAACTGCTTATCTACTGTACAGGCCACTTGCATTACACCGCTTGATATACTTTCTAGCCCCTTACAGAGCTTGCAAACTCAAAATGTTGATGACTGAAGCTTCAGTCTACATCAATGGCTGCTGGGACAAGACCCCTAATTTTGTCTGTCTGGCAGTCCAATATCAAAGTAAATCTAATGCAGATGTTGTTCAATACTAGTTATTAGTACAAAAATGAACTGTCCCAATTTTTTTCTCCACCAAGACACCTTGTTTTTCTTCAATTTTTTTTTCAGATGAAATGGTTCTCTCTGCCACTCCCCTTGCTCCATGTTCTTTCATTAACTTGACAGCCCTGATATGGCCCTTTGCGGTCAGCTGGGCTATAAGCAACATTATCTTACCTTACCTCCCAATTTGTTCATAATCTTTCAATCTATTCTCTGCACTGATCAATTAATGTACTGAATACATTTTCCCTATTTCTAAAATCAGGATGTCACCCATAGCAACACAATTATACACAGCAACATCAGAAAGAAAATACCACCATGTGATCATTTCTATTTCATTTATATTCACACTGAATGTTGATTTTTTTTTTTTTGGCCTGGCAGAGCTGACTGACTGCCGTTGAATGCTATGGTCTGACATGGTATAGTATATGACGCCAAACGTTGATATTCTATTACTTTCAGACTCAAAAAAGAGAAAATTCTTAGCACATGCATACAAATGGATCCTGCATCTCGTGCTTTTAATACATAACTTTGTAAAAAATGACCCTCTCTCCCTATAAAATTAATACAGATCCAAAACAAATGCAACGTAAGATAGAAATGATTCTGACCTCTCTCCAAAATCATTCCTTTCAGTCCAGAACAGTGTAAGGCTTTAATTTTGGGGCGATGTGAGATATGTTGGAGGGACAGGGATGGAAAAGCATTGAAGGAAATGAGTGAATACATACAAACATGATTCTACATGTAACATAATCTAGCACCTACAGGCATTGTGTGACATGTGGCTATGACGAATGAAAACAATGGAGACTTATACCCTTTTCCCTGATCTCTTCTTTCAGCTTGTTAGTTTCTTCATCCTTGGTTGTTTCCAGCTGAGAGTAGGCTGAAAAAGCAAACAAACAAAAGTTTAAAAGATGTAGCTGGATCTTTGCATGTAAAATAAAGCACATATACCAATGGTCAAACTGTGGAAAGAGAAGGAGGAAAAGAAAAACAGATGCTCCACTGACTCTGTACTGCCTAGACCTCAAATGCACCAAGTGTAGCATTTTGAATCTTTAAGTGTAGCATTCCAGTTCAAGCTCAGCAGTCGCATGTGATATCACAAAACTAGATGCAACAGCACCTTCAGTCTCACTTTGCTTCACACATGACGTGACGGCTGACTAAGGTGATGGAATTCTGACTGGTTATAGCATGGTTTTTAACCTAACCTACAACAAATCAAAATGGCCAAAAATGAAACCAAATATTAACGCTGTAAAATCACGATCATTTTCTGCAAATTTTCTGCTTTTTCTTCCCCCCTCCACTGAACTTCGCAATTTTGGACGAAATAAATCTTAAGTCAACTAATCTACATAACCTCTGTTCCATTTTTGATGAAGTTTTGGTTTGTTGTTTGTTTCTTTCTTTTCCAATTTTTGCTTTCAGCGTAGCATTCATTCATAAAGTGTAGTGATGCAGTCATGTCACAAAATCATAGCATGCTACACTATGAGCGAAGCACTTGGCAGCTCCATTCGTAAAGACCCTTCTGGAGGTCAAGGACCATCATTCTTTTTCATCAGTAAGCCTGGAGACATGGGTAACTCCTTTCTTCCTTAATACTTTCCAGACGAACGCGGCAGAGCAACGCCGCTTCCCTGCATGCGCGTGCACCGCACGTGCTTACAACCGTTGCAGACGTGCGATTTTCACACTTCTTTTATTTTATTTTATGTCTCCTAACCTAACAAGCAATTGTTATATATCAACGGAAAGGGTAAAGTGCGAACTTTGTAATGAGCATAGAATTAAAATACATTTTTGGTAAAATAGCAATGCTTTTGTTACGAAAAACAACATAAGTAAAATGTAGGAGAACACAATCTTGTTTACGTTTGTTTGGTTAGTATGACAATAGCAAATGAGGAAGAAAAGGGGCATAAAAACTTCGCTCTTACTTTGAAACAGATGCAGAGAAAGCCTGAGGTATTCAGTATGTGTAATCCAAGTGAATTCTTTTTTTTTTTAAGGCATTGAAATCAATGCACACAGTACACACTTTTCACTGTTTTTGTTTCAGACGATACGACTTATAAAACTATTAAATACACAGAGCAAATAAAAATGAAGCTCAGATTCTTTTCGAAAAACGTGTACACCTTACCCCCTCATTTTCTGAACTACTTTACTGAACCAGTTCTAAAACCGCAACCAGCCGCCGTGGCGAAGTGGTAGCGTGAAGTCATGTGGGTTTTTTCTGCCCCGACCGGCTCCTACCCAGAGTTGAGTTTGCTGCGGACTCAGTTGGGAAGACTGGGACCACACACAGTCGAGTTTCATCCACTAAATGGATGCGTTTCTGAGAGTGTTGCTCAAATTTCCTGACCAACACTGCAGGTGTCTGTATCTCTCGGGCCTGGTTGACGCCGGGATATATTATGAAAGGAAGCGTAGAGTACAGCCCTGTCATGTAGTCTCAGACCGAAATGGAAATCCGTAGCATCATCATAATCATCCTCATTCTCATCGCATCAGCAAAAAAAAAAAAGTCTCAAATTCTGTGGCCCTTCATGCCCTGCTCTCATGGTGACCTCAGTTTCGATGTCCTCTCCACGTCTGTGGCCTTGGTTTGGTTCCGTCGGGGTCACCGGTATCGGCGAGTCCATGGGGGCTGTCGTTGGACGGACGTGGTGGCGCCCTCCGGAGGGAGAGCTCACTCGCGCGGCTCCGCGACTAAGCAATTATTGTCGTCAGTAGGGGGCTTAGTAGGTGGTGTCCTGCGTATGTTAGATCAGAACAGGCGCCACTGAACACCACTGAAGTGACTCGGCGGCAGTGCAGTGTCTCCTCCGGTGGTTTGCCTCTTGACGACTTGACATTGACTGCTCCCTGTGGATTGCCTGTGCCGGGGCTGCGGCGGGGGGGGGCCGACTGGGCTGTGGCTGTGGAGGGGGGGTCGGAATGAGCGGCGCTGTTCTAAATATTTATGGCAACTGCATCCCCTAGACGGTAGACGAGAGAGCATGGGATTTTTTTTATAGTTGTGCCGTCACGGAGGCACGGCACGTCCAGGCAGTACTGCAGCGCTGCCGTCACCAGTGCACGGCTCGTCGTGAACGGGTCGACAGACTTGCCGTCACTATCGCACGGCGCGTCGCGAAAAGGTTAACCTGTTGAGCACCATCTTCTGTGTAAAAAGAGTGCTCTCCCCTTGCCATGGTTTTTGGGCGTTTTTTGCATAAAATAAAACAAAAATTCATAGCTCCTCATCCAGCAAAGAAAAAATCCATTAAACTGTACATTTTAGGAATCTGCGTTATTCCTCTGTGTGTTGACATCAAAATGAAACAGAAATCTTTATCCGTTATGAGCACCATGCTGTTATATAACAAATGTGGAAAAAAGGACAAAAATTTGTTGGAAAAATATTTGTAAAATATAAACATGCAGCTGGAAGTTTTTGCCAGTTGGAACTTTTATCTCCGGGTTTCCACTAAATGCAGTGTTGCTGGGCAATAAAAATTTGGTAGTTAAAAATTCGCTTGAAATCTAGCTGTCCTAGTTCAAGTTGCAGCTGCTGATTGTCTGCCACGCCCCCTTGACACACCCCTCTCCCTCTCCCTCCTCACTTCACAGGTCTGTCTTCTCTTTCACCCCGCACAGACTGAACACAAATCTTCGCCTTGTGTGTCAGTTTCAAACCGCCGAGATTCACACACGCTGGCTGGCTTATTCGGCGCACCGATGCTTGTGTCAGCTTGGTCAACTTGACCCATCAACGATGCATGCACGAAATCGTCGTCACTTTCCCATGTGTCGAGCGAATTGACTGAATCAAGATTTGAATTGCGCTCTTGTAGAGTAATAGTCGCTGTTTCGTGAGCAGAAAAGGTTTTTCGAGTCAATTGTAGGCTGCTAAGTCCGGGTGTTGCGTCGTCTGCTACTGTTGGTAAGTGAAAACTACTCAGAGCCTGTGGGGTCTTCACTTTCAATGGACTGGGCAGACAGTATGTGTACACATCATGAAATATGATTTGACTGGACACTGGACAGGATCCTAAACCCTCGTCATACACCAAATAAGTCAGTAAAATCGCTAGGGTTTTCCAGCTGAAAATAGCGGAAGGTCACCGACCGAAATTTCGGTCACTGGCACTTAAGTGGAATTATTTTATCGACCGAAATATCGGTTGCTGGCACTCAACAGGCTAAAGGTTTTTTTTTATATCTGACAATCCTGTTAAACAGCATCTAAACACACCATTTGTTTGGACAAGTAAGTATGAAAGAAAAAAAACGGTATTTAAAAAAAAAAAACCAGCGCAAATAACAAACATGTTTGCCTACAAAGGCAGTTCACCGCTTGTTGAGGTGTCCATTCTCACTTACAACATAGTGGACTTGGGGGAGAGCAAGGTGGGAGAAATTAAAAGTTCAAACCGTTACAGCAATTTCAAAGAATTTGAAAGTACAATCTTGTCATCTGCACTGATAAATAAATCTCATATGCTCATGCTATAGCATGTTTAAATTTTGAAACACTGACACTAAAGCACAACTGTACACAGATAAAATCAGCAAATATGCATGCAATGTATGCCTTCACAGGAATTACCAAACATACATTTAAACAAAACAATGTTCATGAAATGCTCCTGCCAACAGTGCATGAATTCATCATAAACTGACATTCACAACACACGAACGGTATCAACATACCAGTCAAATGGACATAACTTGTGCGCATGCAGATTTTTCATAAATATTTACCAGAGTGAGCTTCCTTTAGCAGTTTCTGTAGCTCTTCAACCGCTCTTGTCAGTTCTGTCACCTTCTCATTGTTCTCTTCAGTTGATGCCTATAAGACAGATATTCTTTCATAATACGTTCTCCTTTTGTAAGAAAAATCACCATGAAAGAAATATATAATGTGTACTGTGACTCACTCACAAAACATACCTGTCCTGAAAGAGAGGCAGAAAAGAATGATAGGGAGAGAGTGGAAGGGGTAGAGAAAAAAAGAGACTGCCAAAGAGAAGGAGGAGGAGAGAGAGAGAGAGAGAGAGAGAGAGAGAGAGAGAGAGAGAGAGAGGGAGAGAGAGAGATCTGATATAAAAGATAAGTCTGGAGTAATTCCCAGTAAATAGCTGTCAGCATTTTGTTCACTAACTAATGCAGGGCTTCAAGTGGGGAAGGGTCTCCAATCCTGCGATCCTGAAACTGAACTAAGGCTATCAAACCACTCCTGAAATTTACATCGTGATCATCCCAACCAATCCATCAATCCTGAAATTTATGAAGACAAGCGACAGGATTCTATGTGAATTTTTTTTTCTTCCAAGTTCAAATACTAAAGATTTCTAAACAAAAATATAGACAGAATTAAGAATAACATTTTCAACATACATAGCAATGTATCAGTCAGCACAACCGTTCCTCTGCCTTTCAGTCTGACCCTAATTTCTAAAAGAAATCAAAATGCAATTCAAGTTGTGTGTGTATACATATGCCATTCATTCATAACCTGCATAACTGTGCTCATGTATTTCTTTACACTGATTTTGCCTTATCAGCCATTATCAGAATAAGATCCTCCATTACATGAATATTTTTGCTTACTTTTTTTTTCACATTTTTTGAACTGGGCCATGAATATTTTTGCTTACTTTTTTTTTCACAATTTTTGAACTGGGATGGGAAGGTGTGGTGGAAACAATACATGAAGGCTGAAGCAGGGGAAAAAAAAGCTGCCCCACATGACATACCACATCCTTCCACCAATTACATATTTACAGGATAACTATGAATAAAGATGAGGGAGTGGGGGGATCATAAATAACTATGGACCTGCTACACAATCTGTTTTCTTTTTGGTATGTTTTTTTATTTTGGCTTCTTTTTCTGTTCACTCGCCCCTTCCAAATCTTTCAAAAAATTTCATACAGAAATCAACTGAGCCAGAAAGTGTGAAATAATGTGTACACAAATGGGCGACACAAAATGTTGATGTGTAGATTGCAACTGTCCATTAAAACCCACACACTCCCGATGTTTCAATGCTTCAAACAAGTTTGATCTCATCCATTACAATCTGCTACCAATGCAAGGTAAAAAAGTTCAGATGAGGAAAAATTTTTTTGTTAAAAACTTGATCTCACGCAGAAGAAATCTGGTTGCCTTTTGTTTTTGTGATACATGTATTGTGATGGTCCCACTCCACTGCTCTTCGCCTTCCCTCAAAAAAGTTTAACATTTAGGAAGATCGCAGCATGCACTTTAATGTGTAATGATCATTTGTGTGAGTAGCCAATGATTTCTTGGAAATCGTCTCGATGACTGAAGTCAAACTTTGCAGTCTGACTACATGACATACATTGACATACATGGTAACAACATCGATCTCCCGACATTAACACACAGTCACTGAACCAGACCATTCCATGTTCACCGAATTCATCAAGCCATTCTGAAATATCTAAGCACTGTAAACCACCACAAAATCTTGCCAAACTTGGACTGCACACACATAATCTTGCCAATCTGGAGACAAAGTTTTCAAAAATTTTCAACACAGATTTCTGGATTAATCTAGAAGACTTGCAAACTACTAAAGGCAACTAAGCACTGAAAACCACCACCAAAAAAGTCATCATAAAGAACCGTATCCCAATTTTCCGTCACCCCTTCACTTTCACCGATTTCATTTTTCATGTTTGAATTCAAAGACAAGAAAAGCTTCCTGTCTTTTGCTGTATAGGAAAGTCATGAAGCCCCATTAGAACAATTCTGGAGCTCTCAATTACTCTAATGATGCACTTCAATAAATAACAACAAAATCACCAACTGTGCTCTAATGCAAAAATTACTGATTTTCTGATTATAAGCTGTGTCAGGAACGGCAGACTTACAAGCTTTTTTTTTTTTTCTTCTTAATTCCAGGGTAAATTTTCTCAATCACCACAGAACGAAAAATGGAAAAAAGAAAAATGCACTCACCTTGTACAAATTGACCAGCCTAGTCTGGGCCACAAGTTCTTGTCTGTACTGTTCGTCAGCAGTCATCTGCTGGACGCGGGCCTGAAAACACATCAATCATCACCGTATACCTCCCATGATGTCATACAAAGGAGTGGTGTTTAAAGCATTCTGGAAGTAAGCTGACAGACAGCACTCCATCATATCAACAATGTCCAATGTCTTGACATTAACTGGTAAAACTTCACATTTACAATTCATGCTCCTTCACAGGCACATGCACCTCAATCTGCTTGCACACTTCCCTAACATTCAGTGAAAACTGCAATTAGGCCTTCAAAACTACAGTCATGAGAGTGACTTGTTAGCACAACATAATCTTTCCTTGTGTGAGTATTTTCCTTTTCTTTTGTTTTACATCTTTTATTCTTTCTCTGACGTTTTTGCGCTTGGGCTGCTTGCCCAATTCTCTCTAACAGCTTCGTCACCCCAAGCAAGAATCTTGGAAGCTACTGATCAGGAATAACCATAAGGCCACTAAAAGATTTCCTGCATTGTGGTTAACTTGTTCTGTTGAAATGACAATTCCAAAACTGTTGAAAAAACACAGAGGAAACTTGCCTACCTCCTTCAGTTTTTCAGCCAAATTCTCGATCTTGGTTCCTTGTTCTTCCTTTGAACTTTTCAGAGCTTCCATGGTAGCCTGAAGATTAGTGATCTGCAATTCACAAAATACAGTCTTCAAATTATCTGAGCAGTTAACCGATGTCTTAGAAAGAAAGCATGAATGGTGTTGATGTAAACTGTCAATAGCATGAGAAAAAAAAAATAATAAAGCAAACAAAAGAACTAGAGTATGGGGACATACTAGGGGCCTGTTTAAAAGAAGATCTACAAAACAAAACAAAACAAAACAAAAAAGCAGCAGTTCCCAATCTTTATTTTAATGAAATAGAAGAAGACCATTTTGTCCACATTGAAAACACAATGTGTTCAGGTACATTGTCTGAAATTATGAGATATCTTATCCTATTCTTTCAAGCTCTCTCCAATCTGTCAAGCATACAGAGAGCCATATCATCTACTTTTCAAAGACTGACAATTACAGTACAAAACTATTGTCAAACTTTTTTTTCTTATGTCACCTTTCATTTGGATCCTCTTCTTCCGTTTCACATTCTGCATTTTAGTCCTCTTTTAATAGTGGTCGAATTTTAACTTTTCATCAATCATCCCTTCATAGAAACGCTGTTATTTCTTCTCTTCCTCATTTTTCTGTTTGCTTCTATGTTGATCGCCTTTCATTTAAATCATGTATCCATTTTTTATTAAAGAAACTTTTTGGCATATGTGTGTATACCTGGTGCAAGCGTGAATCTGTGCGCAAATCCGCATGCAAGTACTGTCTGTATGTATACACATGCCCATGCAGACTGCATGTGTAAGTGAGCATGAACAAAAATCAAGTGTTACATAAACTGACAAATGATTCAGGTCCTCCGATTAACCAATTAATCAATCTTGAGTCGAAACCTCTGACATTTCAGAATAATTATAACAAGTATTGAAAGGACTGGCCCATTTCCAAAAATGAAACCAATAATTCTAAAATAGCTACTAACACAATTTTAAACCACTGCAGTATTAAAGCACATATTCCATTCATTAAATCGTTAAAAAAATGTTCAACCTGCAGCACTACCTTGAAATTTTCGAACAAAAGACGCAGGCACAACTGATTAAAACTATGAAATTTTTCTGCTGGATAGGCCTGTTCATTCCACACTTGATTATCTGAAAACAGAACTCAAGAATCAAGCCCACAACATAAAGGCCACTCATTCCAAACTCACCTCCTCTGTTTTCTCGTCAAGGCTTGCTTGGATCTCTAACATCTTACCAGCCTGCAATCAGAAACATACCCACAACTGCTTACAAATAATGCAACATGCATCAATTTTCCTTTTTTCCATACAGAAATCTTAACTCCCCAAATACTGCATGAAACAGGACCTGATTGATGGTCTAGTTGGACATAACACTAGTGAGTAAGCAGACCTCATAATACACCTAAATCCAAGAAGGCCCTGGAACCCCCACCCCCACCCACCCACCCCAAATCCAGGACATAACACATTAAATGAGAGAAAAAAATTCTACACAAAAATCATGTGTGAAACAGAGGGACAAGAGATATACTGGGTTGGTTGGTAGAGAATGCACACATAAATACACACTTCAGGGTAAGAGAGACAGACAGGACAGAGAGAGAAACAGAGAGAGAGACAGAGAGAGAGAGAGTCTAAGAAACAAGTTTGAGAGACAAGACTCAAGACCGGAACTACAGATTAATAATGGCCTCACACCCTTGGCATACTTTGAAAAAGAAAAAAAAACTGTGTGGTACTTTGGCACGTCAAGTGCATTTTACTCAGCCAGTGTCAAACCACTGTGACAAATCAACAGCATTTATTACTGCCACAACTATAAACTGAAAACTTTTTTAGCGCAAGTACACTGCACTTTACGCTTAAACTGGATATTAAGTTCTAATTACCAACCAGCATTGATTTTATTGGTTAAAGAACAGTGTTGCAAATTATTTCATCATGCCTTCAAAAAAAGAAATCAAAGCTGATTCAACTTAAGAAGCTTTTTCAATCATAAAGTGGGTAACAAAGCATTTTAGACTGCTCACTGTCATAGCAAATTTGAAACTGGGCCCACAATTTTCAAAAAAGACTCCTCACTTTAAACAGCAATGGGTCCCTAGACCCCTAATACCTCAAAACAATCCAACACTAGTGACCCTAATACCTCAAAACAATCCAACACTAGTGACCCCTAGTACCTCAAAACAATCCAGCACTAGTGACCCCTAGTACCTCAAACCAATCCAACACTAGTGACCCCTAGTACCTCAAACAATCCAACACTAGTGACCCCTAATACCTCAAACCAATCCAACACTAGTCACCCCTAATACCTCAAACCAATCAACACTAGTGACCCCTAGTACCTCAAACCAATCCAACACTAGTGACCCCTAGTACCTCAAACCAATCCAACACTAGTGACCCCTAGTACCTCAAACCATCCAACACTAGCGACCCCTAATACCTCAAACCAATCCAACACTAGTGACCCCTAGTACCTCAAAACAATCCAACACTAGCGACCCCTAGTACCTCAAAACAATCCAACACTCTGCAGGACTCAAAAAAACTTCATTGGTCAAAAACGCATATTTTCAGCAGTCCTTCGTCTTTCCATTTGCACTTGCTTTTCTGTTCAGTGCAATTACATGACATATTAAGAACTGACAACAACAAAAACAATTATCACTAGAACAGAAGAAAAGTTATCAGAAAACAGAACAGCAGGAGAACAAACGCACACAGCTGACATATATATTGCTTTAGTTAAACACTGTTGATAAGAAAATAGTCAGGCATAAAGATGAAAGGCACACAATTGGGGAAAAATGCACAGAAGCCTCATACCTTGTCCCTTCTGAATGTAACCAGCTCTTTGGTCCTTTCTGTGAGCTGCTTATTGAGCCAGTCCACCTGCTTTTGCAGTTGGTCTTTCTCCTGTTCCACACGCTTTTCCCGATACTGAAAACAATTCATTCTGAAGCTAAGCAAACCACAGTTCAAATTTGTTCCACTATAAGCTCATCAAATGATACCATTTGCTGCTTATTCTAATTGTCTGTGTTATGAATGATTGTGACACTAATACGGATTCACTGCGAGAACTTATTTGGCATTTATTCCAGAACTGTTTTGATTTATTTTCCATTCACTTTATAAAACAGCAGAACCTTTACCACATCAACAGGGCTTACATCAACCCGTTTTTCTCATCAATCATTTCTCTGGAAGATCTTTTCTTTTCTTTTCTCTTTAAATAAACAATGAATAAAATAAATTTCAGTAACTCTTTGAAAAGATCTCTGGGTTTTCTCCAAGTTTCTAATCATTATCTTCTGTCAATAAAAGATTAAAACAAAGATGACTATTGACAGTTATGGGCTCTTTGATACATGACAGATAGAGATTTTCAGGTAATTTTTGGTCAAACTTATCACAGTGTTCAAGCATTTTTAAAGTTTGTTATTTTCACACAGCAAACTTAAGAAAAAAAAAGCTTCCTTTTTTTTTAACACTGACAAGCTGCTTATGGTAAAGCGAGCAATTGAGCAATCACCATTCTTTAAAAATCTACCCAAGACATTAATCACTGATTTACCATCAAAGTGTTGATCATCAAACTGTTCAATGAAAATTGGCAGTTCTTATTTTACCTGTTTGCTGACATTAGAAGCTTCAATCTTCATCAGTTCCGCTTGAGCATTACATTTTTTCCTTGTTAGATGACGCTAGCTTATCGTTCAGCTCCTTCATTTCATCTGAAAAACATCACACATCTTTCTGGTTAAACAAAAAAAACAAAGAATGTCTGAACGACAGCAGTTGGTGGGTTCGTTATCTACAGTCCACATGGTTATACAGAGCTTCAAGGCCTCAAAAGCACACAGAGCAGCATTTTGACATTTCAAGTGTAGCGCTCCAAAATTAAGCGAAGGACTCATACGCAATCTGACAAGTCAGAGACTTAAAGGCATTTTCAGTCATACACTGCTTTGTGCAAGACATGATTGTGGACTACAAAAATGATGAAAATATCACCAGTTATCATGTGATTTTAACAACCAAAGATCAAAATGTCCAACAATGAAAACACAGTAAAATCACCTTCTTCTCCTTATCAAATTTGTCCATTCTTTCCCTCCCAAGAAATAACAGTCTAAAAATCTGTGTTGTCACAGTTCAATTTTGGCTACTGCTAAGTCCATGAAGCAATTTTCTTTCCCTTTTTTTTAATTTCATTTTTATTCGACAAAAGTATTTTGTCATACAGTGTAGGAAGATCTCATTGTCAAAGAAATCGCAGCATGCTGTACCAAAAGCATAGCTCTTGGAAGCTGTGGTTATATGCAATATCGGCAACTGTGGTTATAAACAACATTGGTAGCTGTGGTTATAAATAACACTGAACACACTGTAACAGTCCTATCTTGCATTTGTGAAAAAGGGAACAAAAGTCATGGTTTTTTAAAGTCAAGTTATTACCCATTACAGAAATCATAATCTTTTGACTATTCATCGACAGTTGTACTATTGCAATTTTGGCTTCATCTGTGCTAGCACTGATTATTCATACCAAAAAAAAATCGAATAAATCATATGGTTCAATAACCATACAACTGCTTCATGTTCTTACCATGGATAAGAAATAAAAATCAAACCAATTCTTCCTGGCACTATTCAGCATTTCTTATTCTCCCATACATCAAGAATCAAAACCATTCGCTCAAGTGGGCAGCATGAGGATCTGACAGACCTTGACACTGAAGCAGAAAGTCAAGTCACAAAAAAGGTGTAGAACTAGAAGACTTTTGCACAGCTTGTGAGAGAAACACAGAGACCAGTACCAAATCAGTGAAGATAAATACCACTGGTCTTTATCAAAGGTTCTGTGGCCAGAGCATAATGTGATTAGCTTTCACACACAAAAACTCAGTCACAGAAAGCATGGTCCATGATCATGTGACCATTACACACTTTACTGCTAATACTGTCATGTTTTAAAGTCATCTGAAGTAAGTTCTGTCTTGAATTTCTTGCTTTTCTTTGTGTCACTATTGTGCTCAAGATGAACTAAAAAAAAAATCAACAATATGGGAGCTAGATGTGAATTAACTCATTTTAATGCCAAATTTATGAGCTGGTGACAGTTGCTAACAGTTATGATTATGAAAGCATTGTTGGAAGCAAGCATAACGTTTAGAAATACCAAGGCAGGTCAAATTGACAGATGAAACAAATCAAACAGAGGAGGGGGTAACAAGTACATCAATGAGCAGTGGCGGTGGTGGTTCATGTGAGAAAAATGAGACTGAGAACTGATAAGAGTGATAAAAACAAATACCAAGCAGCTATAAACCCAAGAAATAAAAGTTAACACATCTGATATAAATGTAAAGCATTATTCCTTTTCTTTTTTTAGTGAAGTCAGTATTGCCTATGATTTTATATTTAATCTCACTGTTTCTATGTACACCAAGTACCTATCAAGGCATTCATGGAGATGTATTTAACATTAAAAGCATTGTTACTGCTGTTGCTTTATCTCACAAATAATAAACATCTGAACTGCACTTTAAATTTTAATTGTTATTAAAAATAATCTCTCCTGCATGTCCACATGCAGCACAATTAAAATTGATAAAATATCAACCTCTTTTCTTTCACGATTCAGAATTTGAACTATTCAGGCACCTGGGTCCCACCTATTTTCTTTATTTTGATGGGTGTTCCTCACTCTTTGCACACAACACACACACACACATATCCAGTAATCAGATATCTGGGCAGAGTCTTAAAAAAATACAGGAATCACAGATGTGGGGAATGTCAACATCACCTTTCAGTCGCTGCACATCACCATCTCGTTTTTCCAGAAAGCTGTTAAGGTCACGCTTCTCTGCCTGAAGCAGCTGGTTGGCATTGGTCAGCTCCACTGCACATGAATCATTCAGCTACCTCTTTAGCAAAGCAATCATATTCAATGTCCAATGTCCAATACAAAAGAACAAAGTTAATACAATTATAAAAATCACTTGATTGTTTTTAGCCAGAAACTCCCAATCACGCAGGGAGTATTCCAATATTTCTAAAAACTGTATGCTGATGAAGATAATATAATGTAATATCAAAATAGCAGACTTTCGTTGAATTTTGATACCAAAAATAAATTTGCAGAGTTCTTTGGGGTTTTTTTTGTTTTTTTTTTTTTAACAGAATTGACTCCTAAAGATATCACATCTTGTTTGAAAATGCATCATGGAACTCACAACAATTTGAGATTCCCAAACCATGATTTGCTACACGTAAACAAAAGGATTAATAGCAACTGGCTTGTATAAAAGATGAGGAAAACTGACTGAGTATTCTCTTCATGCAAGGCCACTATTTACAACTGGCAATGCGATTGCCAGAGGGGCAGGAGTCTGGAAGACGATACCCATTCTGGCTGGCCCATTAGAGAGAGATATCACCCCCAAAACATCAATGCTGCAGAGCAAACATCATAAAAGAAGATCCCAACATTACAGTCAGAGAGACACAAGATGTTCTGGGCACTGGAAACTCTGCAGTTGAAAAGATCTTGCGCAAACAACCAAGGGTCCAAAAGTAATGTGCCAGCCGAGCACACATGAATTTGGTGAATAGCAGAAGAGCCACAAGCAGACTGACAGTGCTTGAAAACTTCAGCATGAACAGTCCTAATCAAAATGAAAAGTCACGGGTGGAGACAAAGTATTGGCTTGCCCGTTTGACCCCAAGACCAAACGAGTCCTCGATCTGGATGACCTCATCTGTCAAATTCAAAAGAACACGAAGCATGGGAAAACAGACGGTGGTGTCTTTCATCACCAGATCAGGCTTGTAGCTACTGTGCCTCTTGAGGACAGGCCAAAATCACACCTGACTGGCAGGCCACTACCTCTAGCACAAAATGCTCCAGGCTTGGCACATATACCATCCATCTATCCTGATCCTTTTTGGACTCACGCCACAACATGACAATCCACCTATGCAGACACTCTTTGCACTATGAGAGTTACCAGATTAAAAACTTCTGCCAGTGTAACTTCTTTCTGTTCCATCGTAACTAGAAACAGTGAAGGGAAACATCATTCAAGAGCTCTGAACATGCTGTTCGAGCCTTCACTGATGTGATAATATGAAGTCATATGGTCATAGCCCTTGGTGAGTTGGTTCAACAAGATGTCTTGTTACTTGTCAGCTCACTGTTTATTAATGTTTCCATGACTGAGATTCTGGGGGGAAAAAAAAGGAACACTCATACGCATGTTAATATTTAACACACAGTGTTCAGAAAAATCATTCAGAAAAAAAACCCCAAGATATTCATAACAACAAATCTGGATTTCTTTCTTTTTATTTTTTCAAAGGACATGGATACATATTGTATGTAGCTGGCAAAAACAATGATGGAACTGACTTACCTTCTCTGTCCTGTTAGCGCCAATCTCTTTTTTTCTTGCTCATGAAGTTTGCTTTTGGCCTCTGCATACTGTTTTTCTGAAATCAACCAAAATGAAGACTAGTATCCAAGTCAGTAATTTACAGATTTACAGACAATTATGAGCATGCATATAAACAAGCAGATATGTTGAACTGCCACAGAATCACAGCTAGTTATCTTTCACTAAAAGCCACGCCTCTTGTCTGCCTGTTTAGTTGGGTTGATACCCCCATCTTCCTCATCCCCCTCCCTAATAGTTTTGGTCACACTGACCTCACAATTTCCACCGTCCCTAAACCAACATATCAACACACAGACAGTATAACAGAATACCTTGCCATCATCTTATTTTTCTTATGAACCATCACAACAGAAGAGGTCATTTTCATTTGAAGTCCAGTCGCTTTCTCTTTTGCACCAGCAAAAAATGGTAATTTTTTTTTTTTTTTTTTTTTAACAAAGACTAGACTAGCTGCTGCATATATACACTGTGTTACACAAATACAAAACTGGACTCTTTTGACTAAGTGCGAAGATTTAGACATTTTATAGAGTGTCAGTTATTATAAAGCTCAGTTTCTATTTTTCTTTACTGAATCAATGAATGTAAACTACTTGCACTGTCTTAAGAAAAAACACACATATCTCTGAACTGAGTATAATTAATACGTCTAGCAAACACACACACACACACACACACACAACACAAAGAAACAGAGAGGATCGACAGAGAGAGAGAGAGAGAGAGAGAGAGAGAGAGAGAGAGAGAGAGCAATGCCAATGACAATAAAGAAGTCAAATTAGAAATAGAAGACAAAAAGAAAACAAAAAAGAAAAAAAACAAATCAATCAGTTACCAAGATCTGAAAGTTTTGACTGGACTTCTGTACTGGTGGCCTTCTCCGTCTCCCACTGGCTGTTGATGCTAATCAGCTGCTTTTCTAGCTCAAAATACTGCTGTTCTGTTAAACAAACCAATGAACAATCAATACAGAAAAAAAAAACAAGAACAACAAAAGTATAAGACATGTGACTATAATGAGCAGGAGTAGCATGTATTGTCCTCTAGTTTCTTCTATTAAAATCATAGAGTAGCTTTTATATACCAAAATTATTAAGTAGCTTTTACACAAATTACTTCCACCTTCTCTCTTAGTCTTACCATTCGTGGGAGGAGCGATTTTCTGGCACCCCTCATGGATTGTGTGTGTGTGTGTGTGTGTGTGTGTGTGTGTGTGTGTGTGTGTGTGTGTGTGTGTGTGTGAGAGAGAGAGAGAGAGAGAGAGAGAGAGAGAGAGAGGAGAGGGAGGACTGTTACTATTCTCAAGAAATGCTGAAAAGTAAATTCTGGATGGGTGGAAATGGCAAGACATTGATCCTGACTGTTGTTGTCTGTATTGAACAAAATGATCGTCCCATCATTCTGTAACACTATGAAATGTACAAATGCTCAAGGGCTGTTTACTCAGGTCTTCATGCTTATCTGTTGAACTCATTTTGCTTTTGATCTCCTGGAATAAAACCGAAGTAACAAATGTAGAAAAAAAAAAAAAAACAACAAGAGGTGACATCTGTCAAATCTTGGGCTACAGAAAACTTTGATAGGCTAATGTTATTTTTCAATCACAAGCTCCAGTCCTGATCTCAGAAACTAAACGCTATAAAATGAATGCCTTTATTTTCAATAAACACTTAGTTGTATTTGCAGCAGAGCATATAAAAACCTGAAACTGACCATGGATAATGAAAACAGAGCAGGTGCACTGTACAGGTAGAAGAGACAATGGTTTTATTAACAAACAAGGATCATATTACTATTTTACTTTTTAATACAAAAATGATGTATTTCTTCGTTCACTCAGAGAAGAACCCCAGAGGCACTGACGAAGGCTGCTGTATGGCTGAGGCCCTCCAGTGATCCATAAAGCTTTTCCCTCATCCGTGTGTTGGCAGGCCAGGTCTGTGCCCTTAGCAAACTATGTATTTTAAAACACTTCTCCCTCCACACTGAATCCAAGCTGGCAACACAATGTAGTGCATTTATCTAAATGCTAATAAATAAACATGCTGGAAATAGATATATTTTCACTGTTCTATATTTATGTATGTTACAGTGCTCCTGTTATTGAACATTACAAAGAACAAAGATTGACACAAATCTTGCATTTGTGTTCTCACTCACAATATATGCTCTCCTAAAAACGGGTGTGTTCCCAATATGCATGGCAGACCAGAAGTTGCCAGACAGGAGATACGGCGCTTGGCTTGGGCCAAGTCAGAAGTTAATTTTCAACCTTGGGGGTTGCAAAAGGAAAACATACTTTCCTAAGAACCAGAGAGTGGTTGATGTTCATGTAGTGCAGGGGTTCTGTTTGTCAGAATATTGATTCCTTTTGGGTAAGTTACCAGTAAGTAAATAATAAATGCATAGAGAGAAAAGAAAAAATTATTAGTAAGTAAATGTAAATGATTGAAGTGATTGATAAAAAAAATAATAAGATAAAAAATAACATCATGTAATGAGAAGCATTTGTGAAAACACATAATTGGTTTTTAACAAAAAATTTAAATATATAACACAAGTTTTTTAAGATGAATATTTTTGTAAAGATTTAACTCTGTATCCCCGACTGTAGGTTGGAATGTGCTGGAAACAGAATGCTATGAATTCATGATGAGTATATTGTCATTATGTTTTGTTGTATGTGTCTTTTTAAAGAAATAATTTAAACTTACATTTCCAAAGCTAAAGTCAGGACTAGGGGTTTCTTTCCAGAACAAACTCAGTGTTCAAGCATGGGGTCATTGTACCTACCTCCTGGAAGCTGGATTCCCCGCTGGTGGAAATTAAAAAGAAAGAAATGTTTATGCTGCATTAGTTTAATATAAAAAAAAAAAAAAGATAAATGCAATGTTTCATAGTGTTTTGTGAAAAATCGTAATGAAAGTGTAATTAGGTATATCTGTGTATTGCTTTTAAATGCAAATTGTCACTGAAAAATCTTTCTTTGTTCTGGTAAAAGGAGCACAAAAAAGTGAATTCTTCTTTCCCTGTCTCTCCTTTGAATGGATGGAGCAGATGCGTGTGTATGGAGTAAAACATGCTGCGTTTGTGATGGAGTCAATGACTGAATGAATGTTTGCAAATGCGGTGTGTGACATAGTCTCACAACCAAAACTGAAAAAGGAACTTCAAAGTATGATTTTCACCGATTCTCAGAGAAAAAAAATTCTGAAATAAATTCTGCAGTCCTTGCTCTACTCCTCTAGAGGTGATCTTGGTTTCAGTTTTCTCTGAATGTCCATGCCTGTAGATGTAAGTTCATGCCAACTGAAATACTTCACAACTTTGAAAATCAAACAAACATCAGGAAGAATTTTGCCCCTACTGTTCCAGAGTAATTTCAGTACTGGAAGTGAGTTAATTACAGTATGTTGTGCACCTTCAATTACACAATTATTTACATACAAAAAAAGACAAACTAAACAAACACACTCCCTATTCCTCCCCCCACCCCCCCCCCCCCCCCCCCCCCAAAAAAAAAAAAAAAAAAAAAAAAAGAATTATTTGTATTTATAGCAGGCAAAAGGCTGAACATTCCTAATTCTATGCCATGATATAATATGATGATGAACTTTTTTGGTGTTAGCAAGTTTTTGGAACTGTTATTCACTGTTTGGATTAATGTGTTAGCACTCTCTGGAGCTGGTTTCTCACTCAGCCTGTGATGCTCTGTATGATTGTTGAATCAGACCTGGCACCACCGAACACTATCAAAGAGACTTAAAAGATTTAATCTTCCTTTTCCTGACAATTGCTTCCCCCAATCCTCTCCCCAACACAATTTTCTTCCCATATAAACTCAAGTTCAGTTTTGGTGTACTTAATTTTTTCCTTCTTTTTGTTATTATTGGAAGTTCAGTTGGGCAACGCTCTGAAAAGCCAAAAGAATACACAAAAAGCTGTTAGTTGGCAGTAACTGACCTTTATACTTGGAAAAAAAAAAACTCATAAGAGGGAATGAAATTCTTGTGTCCAGTGTACTGTATGGTCTAGTGAGCTGCCTCAAAACATTAAAAGCTTGATGTTAAAAGAAAAAAAAAAAGTGGTGTCAACCTCCTGGACTGCTGATACTAAGTGTCAGACTCTTGGCAGATCGATCCTACAAGTGACTGAGTATGGAAGATCAGAAATGACAGCAAAAATTATGTCAATGACAAGACACAATCAATGAGACACCATTCGAACATAAAACAAAACATGATGATTATGATGACCATTTAAAATCTATGAGAAATTACCTAAAACCCATCATTTGTACGGTGTGTTGTGAGTGATGGACCATCAAGACGTTCTAAATTCAATATCACTGTAATAGATATCATAATTTAATCAACTTTATCACGTAAGCTTGTTATAAACAGTGTGCAAAAACATCTTTTTTTTTTTTTTTTTTTTTTTTTTTTTTTTTTTTTTTACTTTTTAAGCATCACCCTCGAGCAGCCAGACTGCTTCCGGAAAATTATGTTGGAATACTTGGTTTAGACCCTTGGAGAGCCGGGCAAAATTTTCAACAAAGATGACGTACGAAGATGAAAAAAAAAAGGAAGTCCTGTCGGTAATCAGACACCCCATTTTCCCCATCTCCACAGATCAAAATTCGAAACTTCTAACAGTGCATCGGCGATATTTTTCAGTTTCACTGAGCATTTGTCAACTGCAAAAGTGTTTGCAATACACAGCTCACCTGAATTTACGCGAAGTTTTTCGTACTTGCTTTTCAATCCTTCAATTTCTGTTTCTTTCGAACCAAGTGCCACTTCAAGCTTCTTCTTCACAGATGGTGAAATTGATTCTAACTCCTTAGAATCAAGAGTGTTTGAAAGCGTGTCTATCCCCGCCATTTTGAATTTAGGCAATGCGCACACGGGCGACAACTCTTCATGAATATAGTGTCCCCTATCACTTTGTGACGTGACGCTCACTAACCCGACAGCAAGACCCCTCCCCCACCCCTCGCCCCTCCTTTCCCCAGAGAGACACACGAGAACAAGCAAATCTTCAGCAAAAATTGTAACAAAAGTGGGCCAGTCTGACAAGTTTGTACAAAGTTCTGTTTCTCAACACTACTGATTTTCACCATAATCATTGTCATCATTACAATTATTGTTTTTTGTTGTTGCTGTTGTTCTTGTTATTGTGGGACACACAGACACTCACGTAAACACACGCGCGCGCGTGCGCACATGCACACACAAACGCACGCACGCACGCGCGCGCGCGCGCGCACACACACACACACACACACACACACACACACACACACACGCACACTCGCGCAAATTTTACACGCACAATGCATAGTGGTGACGCAGAGAATATTAGATAGGTATCCAGGGTCTGACAAGTTCGTTGGGCAATGCGTAGATGAGACGCTCACAAGACACACGCGTGTGCGAGTGCGCGCACGCAGGCACGCACGCGCAAGCGCGTGCGCGCACGCACACACACACACACACACACACACACACACACACACGCGCGCGCGCGCGCGCGTGCGCGTTGTGTTCACGAGACCCTCGTGTTCAATTCTCTCATCTTAGTCATTAATTCATTTATATATCAGCTGTACATCTTGCGCAGTGTGGTCTCGAAACCTAGCAGATATAGTGTGTATCATATATATGTGGACTATTCCACACGCAGTTGCGCCTCCTTAATGAAACTGTCGTTTATCGCTTAAAAATCTTAAGCGGTTTAACACAGGGCGAGTCTCACGCAAGCAGCCCTGTGTGTCGTCGAGTGGCCCAATGGTCAGAGCCTTTGCCTGAGGGAGTCGGTTGTGAGTTCGAACCTCTCATGGGATCGGATTTTTTTTCGGCTTGAAAACCCTGTCTGTCCACTCAGCAGTACATGGGTGCCTGATTCAGGTCAGGGAAGATCAAAGGCGGTAGAAGGAGAAGAATGGGCTCTGCCTGCCTTCATGCCTTGCCCCAGACATGATGAACCTTTGATAGTTCACCTGCCTCTACAGTCAATAAGTTAGGAGAACTTTTTAACGCGCGCGCGCGCCCTCACACACACACACACACACACACACACACACACACACACACACACACACACACACACACACCACACACACACGCACACACACACACACACACACACATGACATACAAGGGCACGCGCACGGTTTTTTTTTTTTTTTTTCCTTTTTCTTTCTTTCTTTCATAATCAATTCATTTATTCTTGATTGTTCTTTCAATGTCTTTTTTTTTTTTTAAAGTTCATCTTTACGTCAAAGTTGATGGAGAAACAGCTCATACATGTTTTCAAGTATCTTTCAAAGATAAGTCTGTTTGTTTTGTATGGTTTTAGTAGTTAGTCATGTTTGTTAGTTGCTAGTTACTCTTAGTCCCTCAGCAGGACAAGGGCCGGATGTAATTTAAAAACACAACAACATTAACACACACACACACACACACACACACACACACACACACACACACACACACACACACACACACACACACACACACACACACTCACACACACACACACGTTAATTGCTGTGACCCTAGGAAATAAAATCAGTCAATCAATCAATCAATCAATCAATAATCTTTTTGAAGACTTGTCAGTTGATTATAACGCGGTGTCAATCCTGATATGGACCTTTGTGGTCGGCTGGTCTGTAAGCAACATTGTCTTACCTTACCTCTCTTTCGGAGGGCTGTACCTATGAAGAGAAGGTTGATGTTAAGTCATGTGTTGTGAGCTCCATACAGCTAAGCTTTGATGTGTTTTCTCTGTGTGTGGAGCACAGTGCTGATAGTTAGCTGCTGACTTTGTACAGGACCATGCCATCCGTCCCGCTGACTTTCAGACCCGTGTGGTCAGTTTGCGCTGGTATTTGCAGCCTTTATGTCCAAACGCGCTAGGTTTCTTGCCTCCGTGCGGATATCCATTTTGAAACCCAGAACTCGTGTTGATAGTGTCATGGTAGGAGTGCTCCTCTTCCTATTCTTCTTCAGGAATTTAATTCACCAGTGTGTGGACGTGGAGCTCAACCAAGGACCTGGCACCATGACCACTGACAGCAAGCGACAGGCCTGTCTGGACAGCTGTGGGTGGTGGTGCGCGCAGGGACAGTGTGGACAGGACAGGATCTACGCATGATACGGCATCCTCACAACCCGACGGAGCCCACCATGAAAGACTTGAAGACAATGATGAGTGATGTGAAATGCAAGTGTGAGCAGGTGAGTGCAGATATGAAAGAGGTGAAAGGTGTGTGTGTGTGTGTGTGTGTGTGTGTGTGTGTGTGTGTGTGTGTGTGTGTGTGTGTGTGTGTGTGTGAGTGTGTGTGTGTGTGTGTGTGTGTGTGTGTGTGTGTGTGTGTGTGTGTGTGTGTGTGGGGTGGTGGTGCGCGCAGGGACAGTGTGGACAGGACAGGATCTACGCATGATACGGCATCCTCACACCCGACGGAGCCCACCATGAAAGACTTGAAGACAATGATGAGTGATGTGAAATGCAAGTGTGAGCAGGTGAGTGCAGATATGAAAGAGGTGAAAGGTGTGTGTGTGTGTGTGTGTGTGTGTGTGTGTGTGTGTGTGTGTGTGTGTGTGTGTGTGTGTGTGTGTGTGTGTGTGTGTGTGTGTGTGTGTGTGTGTGTGTGTGTGTGTGTGTGTGTGTGCCAGTATTAATAGATTATTATGTCACTCAAAAATGAAATCTCTGACTAAAGAAAACGAAAATTTCAATGTGAAAATAAGAGACTGAATGAGAAAGTTAACTTTGCACAGGAAGGTGATGATCTTGAAGGCCGTTCCACATGAAACAACATTATTGTACATGGTATTCCACGTAAAGAACGAAAGACCTGGCAGGACAGTGAGGGTTGCTGTGAAGGAAATGTTGACAGATAAATTGAGAACTCTCTAGGGATGTTGAATTTGATCGGGTACGCCGTTTGAACCCCAGGGCCGACTCTCCCATTATTGCACGGTTACCCTTTACAAAGATAAAGAGAGGATCTTGCGAGCAAAACAAATTTTAAAGGGTACCCAGATTTTTTTTATCGGTGAAAACTTTTCCATCAGAGTGAGGGTAATAAGGAGAAAATTATTGCCTCACTTAAAGTCAGCCCGAAACCAAACCAAGGAGGTTATCAATTATATACGACCACCTTGTCATT
>JADBJO010014765.1:6250-46326 GCA_016801955.1 Conus betulinus
GTGTATTTTGTCATCTGCAAGCTGAACGCCTACCACAGTATCTACAATGAACTCTTACAAGCTAGAGACTTACTTTGTACTGAGGAAGTCAGGGCATTTTAGCATGTAACAAGGGGGTGCAAGTTTTTTTTGTTTCTTTCTTTTCAGTGAAATCCTCTGAGCATTCCGTTTGATTGCAAATGTCAATCATATGTCTTCATAAGTCATAACAAGCAGAGATATTAAATTCATGTTTGTAATATTTATATGCCATACAAGAGTTTAGGTTAAAAGGTTGGGGGTAGGGGTAGGATGGGGGGGTGTACAGTTGTTGTAGGACATGTTCAAATGTCTTCTTTATGATAAGTCTTGTTGTCCTGTTACTTTGATATACGTTACATGCCTGTATGTCTTGTTTTGGTTACCGATACGAGAACAAAATTAAGTAGAAATGAAGATTTTGGCACTTTTAGAAGTGTGGTATTCAAACTGTATATGAGCGTCACATCTGAGAAAAAAAAAAAATTCAGTGTATATTACAAGTAGTTGACACTAATCACCCATGTTTTTAGGCATGTCAAATGGCTGAGTTACAGGCTCCCAACATGGCCCTTAAATAATTTAAGTATTTGAAAAATTCATAACTCTGCTCCTAATCAAGCTGCAGATATACATTTTATGTAATTTCTTTGAGTTTTTTCTGTCACCTTGACTTATTGAAAAAGACAATCAAAAACATTTTAAAAATCACTTTGGAGTACCTAATTATAGGTACTTTCAGATTTGAGTAAATCCGAATTTCCATCTTTGATATGTGCACCAGAGTTTTTGAGCTAATGAGGACAACTTCTGTAGCGCCCATCCTAACAAATATAGCTACAGGGCGCTTTGCAAGTTTTAACAAATCAATATCTAAAATATATGCAGGACAACTGTACACACACACACACACAAACACGCACGTGCGGATGCACGCACATGCATGTGCACACACATGTGCATGCGTGCACAATTCTGGTTCACAAATCATAAACACACACACGCACACACACACACCACACACACACACCACACACAGAGCACATGTACACACACACACACTCACACTGAGACAAGATGTTGCATACATAAACAGTTACACTACATAACACGGTGAACAGCTCATTTGGACACAAGCAAAGTGTGCAAATGACATGTAGTAATTTAGCAATGTTTCAGGTAGTATTCTGCAACTGGCTTTTAACAGATAAGTTTTAATGTGCAAATGACATGTAGTAATTTAGCAATGTTTCAGGTAGTATTCTACATCTGGCTTTAAACAGATAAGTTTTAATGTGCAAATGACATATAGTAATTTAGTAATGTTTCAGGTGGTATTCTGCAACTGGCTTTTAAAACGGGTAAGTTTTAACATAGACTTGAAAGTCAGAAAGAAAGGGTATGATGTAGATGGAATGGTTCCGAATTCCAGAGCATTGCTGCAGAAAGAGAGAATGCTCGAGAACTGTGCTGCTTTTTGGTTGTATGAGTGAATTTTTTAAAATGTGGTCATCAGAGAAAGAACGAAGGGAATGAGTTACTGTTAGAGTGTATCTTTGGAAGAGGTCAGAGAGATAGGCTGGACCTGTGATAATCCTGTAACATAGATATGCAGACATACACTGAATCCTGTGCTCGATTTTGAGCCAGTGTAATTTCTTCAAGAGATATGAAGTATGATGTTTTGTTTTGGTGTCGCAGGAAAGGAAAGACAGATTGGACAGAAAAAACAGAGAAACAGTCCTTACAAAGAAAGGCAGCACCTCCATCACAAGGGACAGGGCCTTGTTGATGGGGGCTCTGAGTGGAGCGTGTAGCCAGTATGGGTCAAGTCAATGCACTAGGCTTCATCACCAGACGAACAAAGCCAGGTCTCAGTCAGTAGCATCACATTGAATGCATTGTCTGAATGAAGTTGGTGATCACTGTTCATAGGATGGCAGAGCCCAAAGACTGAGTGTTAAAATGTGACATGCACATCAGATCCGAAAGCAGGCTACACTTTTCAGGACAGATGCTTGAATAAGATTTCTGAGACATGGTCCAGAGGGTGGGAAGAATGGCATATCTCTCATAGAAAGGCTGCATCATCTTACAGGACACACCATAGATAACACAGACCTTTTAACTTTTCCATGTGCCTCCACGGCAGGATCATCTACTGCTCGCAGCTTGTAGACAATGCCAAGGTCTTTGGGACAAGCTGTCACATCTGGTTTGAGGTTGGGCTGGCGCAGACAGCGACACATAACAGCTGATCTTGTGTGTACTGCAGCCTCAGCCCATTTGAGGAAAGAGCAAGGCAAGAGGGTGTGGAGTGGACAGGTGGGGCCAAACTCGAATGGGCCAGTTGAGCAGTTTTTAGCAGGTGCATGTAGCATGCACAGCCAGCAGTCAGCATATGGCTGGGGCAGAGGTGGAAATTCTGAAAGCAAATGTCTGGCTGCCAGTGAAAAAAGAAAAAGCAGCATTCTCAGGGTAGGAGGAGCAGCGTAAAGCCGTCAAAGAATGAACAAATCTGTCACCAGCACACACACATGAAAACAGGGACTTAATACATTATAGATCCAATAGAATGCTAAATACAATATGGAGTAAAAGATGAGCCTGCCTGTGAGGCACCTAGTCCAAAGGTTTTTCTGTCTTTTGCTACTTCTCAGATACTTTAAGATTGGAGCAAGTCCAAAGACAAATTTCATCCAGTATTGCAGGTGCTTGGTGCAATTTATGGAAGCAAGTGTCTCAGCTGGAAGATGCATTTTGTACATTGTGAACTATAAACAAGGAATAGCTGTGAGCTCTCAAGATTTGCTCCCTTTTCTCCTCTTGACCAGTGTGAAAATCACATTGAGCTGGGTTGAAAGCACAGCAGTTGGAAATGGACTTACTGGTGTTGGGCCTGTTGGGCTGTGTGCAGCTGAGCCATAGCGCAGGTAGAGAGTACACAAACATCAAGTATGCGACCGATGGGGCCAAGGTCCACAGAATGATGGCCCCTCCCCCATCTGCCCCAACCGCTGACAGATCTCCTCCAACCAGGTGAGAGACTGATAGTCTGCATCATGTGGTGGTTGGAGATGTTGATGGCGAAGATGATGAAAATTTAATTGCTTTAGCTTACTTTACATCATAGGAAAAATTCTTATCCCGTAAAAGATTGATGTGTATCTTTTTGTGTCCATATGTCTTTATCTATCTTACCGTTTTGTTTTCTTTATTACACCCCCTTCCTCTATTAAATCTCTCTTTCCCTCTGTCTGTCTCTTTTTGTCTCTAACCTTTCTTGCTTATATTTTCAAGTCAGCAGTTGGCTTTAATTCTTGGAATTTTGTAAGGGGTAGATGAGTTGGAGAAATATGTAACACAAAAAAAAAAAAACCCAGAAAACTTAGGCAGAAACAGGTATGGTAGCCAAAGTCAGTCTCACCACAATGATGTTGTCAGTACTGAGTGCCTTTATGCAGTCTTCGATAGAGACCAGATTCAGTCATGGGAATGATTCATCAACAGTTCTGTTCCTTTGGCATTCATCACAGTTGTTTGCATGGCTGTATGTTGGTTTGCCAGAAGCTGGAATTCTGGCTTTTATTTATGGTTTCATTAACCATCTGTCTAAAAAAAGATTTGGAAGATTATTATGTATTTAACACAGTCAAGCTTTCCCTCAACTTTTCAGCTTTCTCAAAACTTTTCATGTTGTGGTTTGTGAAATAGCTGAATTCACTCAACCCCAAATAAAGGTCCTGAAAATTTTCCCAAGGGTAATTACCTAGATTGCCCAAACACGGATATGATGTCTTATTTGTGTTTGGATAAACTGAATTTCTTTGTACATTACATGCCCTCGAAAGAAAGACCAGTATCACCCAGAGTTATCAACCTTGCAAACATCATGTATATGGTGCATTTGGCTTTGCAAGGTTTATTTTTGTGGTCATTTAGAAGTGAAATGGACTCACGAAGCATACAATAATCTGGCAGCTTAGCAGTGAAAATTGTGCACACTGCTCAAAGTGTCCATTCTGCCAAGTCTGTTTGCCCATTCTACCGTTTTACGGATGTGTGTGTGTGTGTGTGTGTGTGTGTGTGTGTGTGTGTTTTAAGTGGTTTTTTTTTATGTCTTCTATGACATTGATGAAGTAAGTGGAATGGCTGGAGGTCTTAGCATGGCCCAGTCTTATTTGTCTTAAGAATGTGAGTGAATTAGCAGCAGCTTCATTAATTGTAAGTGCTTACTGTCTTTGTTGTTTCTTTCTTTACTTTTTTTTCATGATGTGACCTTTTTGTCTTTATGTTAACAACCCTAAAAGGCCTTATGTGGTTGGCTGGGCTGAAATGATAGACATGAAAATGAAAATATAAACAAGATGCAAAGCATATAAACATACTCCCAGTTTATCCTGAATATGCGTGATATATTCCATAAAGAGGAAAAACCGTCTTGAGCTGGTCTAACTGTTAGTAGGGCTTCTGTAAACATCGGCATCATCTGTGACCTATAATGAACATACTTACAAATTTTCAGAAGGATCTGCCAAGAACTTTGAGATTTTCCATAAAGAAGAAAACCATTATGGGTCGTTAGTAACGGTTGTAACGGTAACTGAATATTGGGCATCATCCGTGACCCATAATGAACATACCTACAAATTTTTCGTAAATATCTGCCACATACTTTTTGAGATATTCCATAAAGAAGGAAAACCGTTAGGGGCCTTTATAGCCGTTAGTAACGGCTGTAACAGAGTGAACTAAAACATTGGGTATCATCCGTGACCCATAATGAACATACCTACAATTTTCACAAAGATCGACAGTGCTTTCTGAGATATTCCATACAGAAGAAAAACTTTTATGGGCCGTTATAGCCGTTAGTAAAAAGAAAAAACCGTTACAGGCCATTATAGCCGTTAGTAACGCCTATAACAGGCTAAACTAAAACATCGGGTATCATCTGTTACCCATAATGAACATACATGCTAATTTTCATAAAGATTGGCCAAGTACTTTTGGAGACATTCCAAAAAGAAGAAAAACTGTTACAGGCTGTTACAGCCGTTAGTAACGGCTGTAACGGTAAACTAAAACATCGGGCATCATCCTTGACCCATAATGAACATACCTACAAATTTTCAGAAAGATCGGCCCAGTAGTTTTGTCTGGAGTGAGTGGAACACATTTTGACCATGGACAGATGGACGGACAGACACACAGACAGCATTTCTTCGTTCCCATTCTAAAGTACTCTGTGTTCTATAAGAACTGGGAGTACAAAAAGCATATAACTTGTGGGATGTGTGTTTAACTAAAAACAATGAGGAATGAATGAAGTCCAGTTTCTGTCTCCTTTGTATTAATACTTCCATCCGATAACAAACTTGCTTCACTTTGTCTGTAACCCTCCTCATTGCATTCCCCCTCCTTCACTCTTCACACCTCTTGTCTCCTTCTCTTGGTTTCTATCCCATCACTTCTTCAGCAGAAGCAGTATCATTTCCCTTACATTCACTAAAGACTATACCATCAGCATAGGATGCTGTGGAACTCAGGGATCAATTTATATACACCCTGGCTAGAGCCATCAGACTGGAGTGCCACAGACCTGATCATTCCAGGTGTCCAACATGATCTGGGAGCAAGAACTGAAAAAAAAAATCAGTTTTAATCTGTTAGAAATCTTGTCAGCCATATCTCTCAAACTGAAAGACACAATGCAGGCAGATCTCTAGTGCTGTCACAAAGCATTTAGAATTCTTCAACTGGGATTCTGTGTCATATAGATCAGACATCCCTACTGTACTGGAATAATCATATTCATCACAGAAAAATGTGAAATTGATGTCCTTTCCAGAATCCATGACTATGGATCATGTGTTTCATAAAGAATAAAGAGAAAACATGGGCTCACTTTTTTCTTTAGATTTTAGAGGTGCCCAAACGTGACAGCAGATAAGTTGTAACTCAAACACTGCATATGTGCATTAGTTCATAAACGGATATGGAAGTAACCAAACTGAGCTGAAGTTGTGAGAAAATTCAGCAAATTTGAATGTGTAACGTTGATTAAGAAGACAGACAGCAGGAGTTAAAAAAAAAAAAAAAAGAAAAAAAGAAAAATCAGTGCTGCCAGACCTTCATGAAGTTATGTGATTAATGCCAGTCTTTTTTTTTTTTTTTTTTTTTTTTTTTTTACAACTGGGACAGAAACTTGAAATTTTTGGTTGTGCATGATGTGCAAGTGAGCATTTTCCATCAGCCATGGTAGCTGTGATGACGTGAGTGCAAACATACATGCATATATGTTTTGCACAGCATCATATTTGTGAGACCAGAGTATGTTCCTGAAAATTCTTGAAATTTCGGTTCGCTTCTGAGTTTTGCAAACAACTGTTCGTGATGGCAAAGGTAGGTTTTTGTCTATATAATCATTAACAAAAAGTTGCTGATGAACTGTACAAAGAACAGTCACTTCATATTTATAACAAATGGCTTTGCTTCACAGGATGATGCTGATGCTCTTTCATAGACATCGGCTCAGTTTCCAACTCAAAGCAAGATCCTTGATTCATTCGGTTGTAATTATAAGATCAGTTGCAGCACTGCTCTCTGCAACTTTTTGTAGCTGTCACTCACCCACAAGTATTTTATAAATGTTAAGGTTCACCCATCTTCAAAATCCTAACGACTGTAGCCATTGATTTCTGTTATGTGAATATTAGGGAGTAAATTATTGTCATTGAAAATGTCAGTACTGAGTGATCCTTCTGAGCATGGTCAAACATGATCCTAGAATGTATTGATTGATCCAAGAATGTATTGATTGATCCAAGATTGACATTTGTCATATTTGTATTCTTGTGGAGCAAGCACATTCATTGCTTGAAACTGTGCTGCTTGTTAGTTTGATTAGTCATAAAAATATTGTTTGGACTGATGTCAGTTTCTGTCCAAGAAAAAAATGAGCACTGCTTTTTGAACCCACCTGATGGGAGTAGAGATCATCCAGAAAGTAACATCAAATTATTGTTTTCTCTGTTTTGGCAATATCAAAGAAAATTCTGTTAATTTCTGTTATCAGTTGTTAAGTAAGTATATACAGCTAAACTGATAAAAGCCTAGCAACATGGCAGCCATATTAGGTTTTTGGGATATTCAACAAAATGGGCAGGATTTTCAGTGTGGAATCCAATCAGATGCACAACTTGAAATCATTCAGAACGACTCAAAATGCTACTTTAAAAGAAAGCAAAGCATTACTGCAGGCCCTGGTATCTTCAGATGCTGGTAAAACAATGCTCCAAAATTGAATAATTCTACATTTCATTGGACACAAGTCAGTTTTCGTTATGAATCACAAGACTCAGTAGACAGGGGTGCTGGACACCAAATACATCCAGTTAGTGTATGTGAGTGTGTGTTGTGGTGTGTGTGTGTGTGTGTGTGTGTGTGTGTGTGTGTGTGTGTGTGTGTGTGTGTGTGTGCTTGCGTGTGTGTGTGTGTGTATTTGAGAGATATGGGGAACATGTGTATGTGTAATGAGTATGTACGCTTTCATCTCAATTTTTGTGTTATCAAAAATAATTTTTTTTGTGTGTGTGTGTGTGTGTGTGTGTGTGTGTGTGTGTACATGTGTGCATGTGCATGTGCATGCCTACACATGGATGCATGTGTTTGTTTCACAGACCTCTTCCAACTGAAGACCCTTCCATGATCTACCAAAACATCTAGTCATCACATGCCTTTCCTGATCAGACACCGCTGACACACCCATCATTCAGCTGTTGAGCATCGTCAGCCTTGCAGTCGGGGTCATGGCATCAACTCTTGTAAGGAGCTGATTCATTTAGTTGTCACTTGTAGAGATGGCATCAATTCTTGAATGCAGTTGATTCCTTCAGCTGTCATTTTTGGCAATTGCATTGACTTGCAAGTAACTAATTCCTTCAGTTGTCAGTTGTGACAAAGGCATCAACTCTTGTGAGTTCATTTTGTTCTCAGCTGTGGTGATGGTATTGACTGTTACAAGTTATCAGGTCCTTTAGTTCTTGTCTGTTCTGATGGCATTGACCTTTGCAAGTAGCTGATTCTTTTAGTTTTTGCCTGTGGCAATGGCATTGACTATTGCAGGTAGTGGATTCCCTCAATTCACAGCTGTGGCAATGCCTTTGCCTATTGCTGATTCCATCTCTTCTCAGTTGTAGCTATGGCAGTGACTCTTGCAAAGTGATGACTCTTTCAACTTCAGCATCATGATCACATGCTTACATGTGTTTGTCTCTGTATGTGTGAGTGTGTATGTTTATGTTTGTATGTATTAGGTGTGTGCGAATGTGCATGTGTGCGTACCTCTGTGTGTGTGTGTGTGTGTGTGTGTGTGTGTGTGTGTGTGGTGACTGTGACCGTGTGTGACTGTGTGTGCGTGTAGTTGAACTGGAACAGCTGTGAAAGGTTGTTCAGGTTGAATGGATACTGTCTGTGTAGTATGACTGATAGGAATGTTTACAGCTGTGCCATCTACTGTAGTAATGAGGTGCATAATTGTCGTCACAATCACCACATTCACAACAGTATAAGTTGACTTGTGACAGACTTCTCAGTCTGTATCTTAGTGGGGTACACTACAGCAAAGACAGCTTTCTGTTAATCTTCATCACCTTTTGAACAGCTTGGGTGCCATCATTGACCATATAGTGATGTTATGGACGCAACTGTTGGGGAAAAATCAACTACTACCTGCTTTTTCATCTTCATCTTCATCTCCACAGTGTTTGAATGAAAACTTCAAATGTTAGCACTAGAGTGTAGGTCCAATAGCTGCAGTGGGAAGCAGCATTTTTTTTTTTCATCGTAACAGTTGCAGGCACTGACTTCAGTAAAGAGAATATGACTGGGTCACCAATCTCCATTACAATGAAGACTGCACGAGGAAGGTCACACAGATGCTTACAGAGCAGCACTTTGTTGGTCAGGATTGGGTTTGGGAGAGGAGGGGGGGGGGGGGGTGGGGGGGGGGGGATGGTGGGGGGGGGGGGGGGGGTGGGGGGGGGGGGGGGGGGGGGGGGGGGGGGGTGGGGGGGGGGGGGGGGGGGGGGGGGGGGGGGGGGGGGGGGGGGGGGGGGGGGGGGGGGGGGGGGGGGGGGGGGGGGGGTGGGGGGGGGGGGGGGGGGGGGGGGGTAAGAAATGAGTTTTTGCCCAGTCGTTGTAGGACTAAATCATCTGTATGCAAAGAAAAGAGGTACTGGTTCATGATGTCATGGTGAATGTCCTGCTGCAGACACTGTACACTGGAACAGATGAGCTGTTGGTTCATTGGTCACAATCATTTTATGGATAGGAATTTATTTGATGGGCTTATGGACAGGAGTGAAACAGGGTATCAGCTCTTCAGAATGGTTCACGGTGAACCCCATGTACTGTCCTGGCAAGATTCATTGTGTGCGCTCACTTGATGAGTTCAGTCTGCTCACTGGTACATGCTATGTACTTACTGGATAAAGGATACTTATGACATTGATTATTTATGAAAAACAGCTGTTGCTGCTGCACAATTACATGTATTTTTTTTTATTTGCTTTTGCAAATGAAAACTTGAAACAGATTAATCATCTGTTTATATATGGATATAACGTTTGACATATTCTTCTGGATGGTCTGTAGTCATGACATTTTGTTTGAATATCAAGAATTATTATTTGTCTTAAGTTTATACAATTCAGCTTTTTTGTCCACATAAAATGGTGTTATTACTATCATCATTAATAATACTTTTCATTATTATCATTAAATTATTATCATCATTACCATTATTACTTTTTATTGTCGGTATATCTTTGTGTTTAAAGCTCACTTAAGGTGTATAACCCAGTTACATCTTGTTATACTGTAGTGAGGACTATTCATCAGTCTGCTTATTCTTCTTAAGATTTGTTGTCCTGGAGGCCTGACAAGATTACTGTCTGTGTAGCTTGATGATTACTTTCTCAATGGTCTGAGTGGTCATTTTCTTGGTGACTGAGCAGTCACATTCAAGTAAGTGGGGCTGATTATTTTTCAAAGGGTCGATTGCTTTATAGAGATTGGTCATCAGGTACTCAAAGGCCTTATTGACTGTATCCTGACTGGCCCAGCTGGTTGTTAGCAGCCTTTCTCATGGAGGTTAACTGGATCTTTCCCCTGAATACTTCCTGTTATATGCTTACAGGACTTTCTAGCAGTTTTTTCCATAACACAGGAAGACTTCTTCCCCTTCTCTCATGATACTGACAGGTAATTTTTTCTGGAGGACTTTCTGGTCATTGACCAAGATTTTCTTGCCATTCTGTCATATCTACTGTTTATTCTTCTTTAAACCTACATATCATTTTTCAAAATATGTTCTAGTCATTGTATAGGAACACATTTGTACCATTCTCCAAGTATATGTCCTGACCATTTTCAAAACGTTTTTCCTGATTATCCTCCAATAAGATTTGCAGGCCACTCTCATCGAGAGCTTGCTTGTTGTTTTCTGAAAAAATATTCTTCATTCTTTTAGAATACTTTTAGGGCACTTTTTCACAAAGACATTCAGTCACAGGTTATTCTCATAGAGGACGTTGTGGCTTTTCAATGAAAAAAAACCTCTTCTGTACATTCTGTCATTGTTCACACCCACAGATGATTTTTCTGGCCATTCTGATAGATGATTCACCATTTTCCTAGTGTATACTTGGCCCATTGTCCAAGCTTTTTTTTCTTTTAACCTTTCGTTCTCTGAGTGCTTTCAGTGGCTTATCTCCTAAACAGCTTGTGCTAGATCCCCCTACACATCAGCATCCAGGCTTGCCTTGTTTTTTTCTCGGTCTTAGTTCCAGCAGTCCATAAGGAACCATCTTGTCAGATCCTCATGTGGCAGCCCATGGATGGAAACTCTGAGCTGCTGCCCAGTCATTTTCAGTGGTATTCAGTGGAGCTTGATCTCTGATATTCGCAAGAAATCACTTGCTAACACCTCTTATGGTGCCAACAACAGCTATGACAAGCAGCAACTATCAGTGAAGTTCCCCTCAGGATGGAAACTACAACCGTGTCCATCAAATGACTCTTACGATGTTGACGTACGCTCAACACAGCCATAGATGGGAAACAGAAACTGAGATTGGTCTCTGTCATTGTTATAGGGGATTTCCATTTGCTTCTTCTACTTAATCATTTTGGCATCCTCTGAGAGGTCTGTCTGGTCGTTGAAAACCACAATTATGTCTTCCAATTACTCATATAATGTTGACATAAACTCACCACAGCCATGGGTGGGAAATAGAATTTGTGGTTGTTGTTCTAAGGAATGTTCGGGTCACTTCTTTAGCTGGTCATTATGGGGCCCTCTGAGAGGTCTTTCATGTCATGGGAAGCTACAATCCTGTCCATGAAACTACTCTTGCAATGTTCACATAAGCTCACCACCATGAGTGGAAACAAACTGGAGTTGCTCTCTGCCATTGTTCTGAGGACTTTCCAGCTGTGTCTTCCAGCCGGTCATTATGGCATCCTCTGAGAGAGCTTTCTGGTCGTTGTGCTAGGGAATCACATCCTGTATATTCACCAGGAGGATTTCCTGGCCAGCTTGACCAGACTGTTCTTGTATGATAATTCCTTGCTGTTATACTAGTTGGGGCTCACATGGACACTCTTCTAGAAGACATTTCAGACATTTTGGGGAAAGATTTCCTAACTATTCTCTGTCAGGATGCAAACTTTCCTATGAAGAACTTCCCCCACATCCTGCCAGGGATTGTATGGGAGGAAGTAGTGACAGTATCGTTTTCATGGCAAATCTTGGCTGGACTTAGGTTCATTTGATATACAACAGAATCTGTCAGTAGTGACATTCATAGATAGGGAAGTTAATGATTTATGGACAAAGGAAAAGTTGTTTCTGTCCATTACGTCTGTTTACCTCTTTTTTTTTTCCCTTATTTATTTCACTCTTGTTCTTGATCACATTATTCTGACAAGCAACACTTCTATTCATGCACCCATTATGATACCAGCCTGTGGTTACATATTTACTTACTCTGTGAACAGAAAGTGATGTGAGAATGGGCCACACTGCCATACAGGAAAAAGAAAATATTTGTGTGGTATTGACATGGAGAATCCCTGCAAAGCATGAGATTTTTTTTTTATGTATCCAAAGGAAACGAATTTCAAACGGCAAGGTGCTTATTAAAAAATGTTTATGTTCTTGCTTCATGTTTGTTGGTGACTTTTATTTTGAAGTGTTTGTGTTCTGATGTTTTTAACATTAAGAAAAGACACTGTACATTTTTACTGTTCTTTGAATTTGATTTGCAATGATTTCTGGACTGCAGGCAAACCCTTTTTTCCTCCTGAGCTCGGACTTGGTGTCATATTCCAAAGTGCATTTTGACATCTGATTGTGCATGCTTTATTTGACCAGATGATGTTGGTGAATCCCCAGCAGAAAACCAGCATTATACACACTGTCCAGACTACCTGTCTATTCTACTGTGTTGGTTTTTTTCAATTCAGTGATTTCAGTTTTTTTTTTTTTCTACTGGTAATTAAAATGGTTTTCATTATAGTTTTTACTGCTTTTCTCTCTCTCTCTCTCTCTGCTTCAGTGAATCAAGTGGAATGGTTAGCACTCTAAACATGGCCTTGCGTGATCAGTTCTAAAGCTGTTAATAATTTGGCTATCATGTCATGAATTGTTTGAGTTGTTTATTTCTTTTTCAGGGTCTGATCTTTTCAGCATGTGGGTTTTCGCCCTGTGTGAATATGACAGCACAGTAAAAGGCCTTGTGTGGTTTTTTTGGGCTACAATGGATAAAATACTGAACTAATAATCAAAACGTATTTTCAAAAATAACCTGTAGCCCCAAAATGATGGTACTTTTTACGAAGTGCATGTCATCACATGCTTTTAATGAAGTTGATCTAGATATTCATGACAGCCTTTTCTCCCTGATCTCAATCTCAATGGTCATACAACTGTGAATGTATTCTGCTTTTTGATTTAAAATGGTTGAATCTTTCAAGAAATCTCAAGGGAAAAGGAGAGACGCATATTATTGATCACTTTCTTACTCAATACTTTTGAGAAAGGGCGTCATTGTGTTGTCTTTTTCTTTCACTTTCTGTGAGAATCTTTATTTTGATTCCAAGCACTGGATAATTCTCAACAGTGACTTGAAATTGCCACCTAGTGTGGCCATTCTGATCTGTTTGGTTTTAGTTTGTGATGTGTTTTTGTCTTGGTTTATTCTGATATGACATATGAATTGTGTAAATCAAATGAATTTCATCTGGGAGCATGATTTTAAATTCTCTATGATCATTGTGTAATCATTTTTGTTTTTTCCAGAAGCATTTTCATTGTTGTATGGCTTTCTCTCTCTGTATGTGTATTTTGTGTGTGGTGTTTGTTAGTTTTTTATTGTAATAACACAAGTAAAAGGGCTGACAAAAAAAATCCCCACATTTTCTTTTTTTCTCTAGCTATATTGTCTTTAATTAAAAAAAGATTTTGTTTGTTAGTATTATGTAATGTTGATCTCCTTTTACATTAATAGGATGGAACATCCTCTCTCTCTCTTTCTGTCTCTCTCTCTCTCTCTTACCCTGAGATCATTATCTTATCTTTGATGATGTATTCATTGTAAATATACTGTGTATCTGTGAGTTCTCTTGCCCTGTTGTACTTAACCAGTGTTGTTCATAAGTATGCTAGTGGTGCATCTCATGAAAAAGATGTGTGGATGTATGTTCAGTCTGCCATTTCAGTTTGGCAGATTAAGAATTTGGTGACATATTGCATAGGTACTTCATCTTGGACTTAGTGACTCTCTCTATCTATCTCTCTCTCTCTCTCTCTCTCTCTCTCTCTCTCTCCTCTCTCTCTCTCCTCTCTCTCTCTCTCCATCATCTCTTTTCCTCTTAAATTCATGTTACAAGCACAATTTTCATGCTGAAATCATATTCTGTGTGTAATTCAATTTTTTTTTTCGCTTCAGCTACACACACCAAGCATAGAGTATGAGAGTATGTGTACCTTCGACTTGAAGAAATTTTTATGTCTGTAGTCAGTGATGAAAATGGCACCCATGGATACAGATTCTCACTAACAGTAAGAATAATGTTTTTTTTTTTTTTTTTTTCCATGGATTTTTGATTGGGGGTACCAGATGATGCATTTGGACCATGATTTTGGTCAGTTGTAGTAATGAGAATCGGGTTCGTCTTAGTGGCACAGGCTAGGGATACTTATTTGCTACTTTGTTGCTTTAGTATTTTCTTGTTTGTTCATCTCATTACAAAAGACATATTTAGGCAGTGCATTCACAGTCACATATTTGCAGGAAAAGAAAAGAAAGAAACCTCCTTTTTTTCCTCTTTCATAGGAAAACATAAACACTCACAGGTTTGGGAAAAAAAAAAGGTGGTTGGGGTGTTTGTGGGGGGGGGGGGGGGGGGGGGGGGGGGGGGGGGGGGGGGGGTGGGGGGGGGGGGGGGGGGGGGGGGGGGGGGGGGGGGTGGGGGGGGGGGGGGGGGGGGGTGGGGGGGGGGGGGGGGGGGGGGGGGGGGGGTGGGGGGGGGGGGGGGGGGGAGGGGGGGGGGGGGGGGGGGTGGGTGTGGTGGGGGGGGGGGGGGGGGGGGGGGGGGGTGGGGGGGGGGGGGGGGGGGGTGGGGGGGGGGGGGGGGGGGGGGGTGGGGGGGGGGGGGGGGGGGGGGGGGGGGGGGTGTGGGGGGGGGGGGGGGGGGGGGGGGGGGGGGGGGGGGGGGGGGGGGGGGGGGGGGGGGGGGGGGGGGGGTGGGGGGGGGGGGGGGGGGGGGGTGGGGGGGGGGGGGGGGGGGGGGGGGGGGGGGGGGGGGGGGGGGGGGGGGGGGGGGGGGGGGGGGGGGGAAGGGGGGGGGGGGGGGGGGGGGGGGGGGGGGGGGGGGGGGGTGGGGGGGGGGGGGGGGGGGGGGGGGGGGGGGGGGGGGGGGGGGAGAGGAAGGGAACAGGAGCAGAAGGGAAAGATAGAGTGTATTTTATGAGAAGCTGAAGGAAAAATGTTCCACTTCAATACAGAACTTAAAATTTTGGTTTAAAAAAAACCTAAAAAACCGCCCGTGCCCCATGTTCTAAATGGTGCAGCGTTACCAGTTTATAATGAGCTGACAAACCAATATGCATTGATTGACCACCAGGAGTACAACACATACACAACAACTAACACTACAAAACTCAAAAACCAAAAAACACGTTTTTTGTTTTTTTCCTTCCTTATGAAAGAGTGCCCCAACCGTTGGCCTTAGGGTTGAAACCCCCCTTCTCATGGTACAGAACTCTACGAGAATTAGAGATTTTTTAAATAAGACAGAGGGAAAGGTGAACACAAATCCTGGTTAGGGAGGGGCAAACAACTCAAGTAAATTATGGCTGTCGAGCCGAGTAGAAATATCAGATGTGTTAGGAGAAAGGAAAATGAAAGTTGAAAAAGGAAAGAAAGGGAAGCGGGGAGTGGTGGCGGGAGAACGGACGGAGGCAGAGGAGGACGAAAGTGGATTATATTATTCTCCTTGTGTTTAATTCTGTTGCTCTTGTTAAGAAGAAGTCCTGCATGCTGTGGGTGGTGCCAAGTCGTTTGAAATTCAGCCGGGATCCCATTGAAAAATCGGTCGAGGTCATTGGTAGTGAAGATGAGTTTTGAGGTTTTTCATCAATTCATGAGCAGAGCTGTCCAGCATTCAAAGGGTACTACGGCAATAGGAACAACGACATGTCCTCTGTTTTCGTTTTTCCCTGTTTCCCCGCTCGTTATCATGACCACAGTATTGATTTGAAGCGAACCGTCATGGTTTCAAGCTCATGATTAGAAACACGGGGTGCAAAAATATAGGAGAAATGAATTTTTCAAAGGTAGGGACAAATAAGGAAATATTCACCTTAAAAAAAAGGGTTATCCGCCTTCTTCGACTTCTCTCACTTCACACAATAGTTTGTCCTTTGCAAACCCAGAGACTATTGTCTTGAAATGAATTTGTTTGGAAATCTCCTCCATTATCACAGCAGCCTCTATGTGAGATGTCAGGGCATTGGATCTAATGACTATCCACATTTGGGTTGGAACTAAACCTGTGGGTTAGTCAAAAAAGTGACAGCAGCCATTAAAGCTTATAGGTCTATGGTTCCTGTTAGTACCCCCTGTAGATCTCCATTCATTTTTCTTTTTTCTTTAACAACCGAAACCTGAATTATATTTCTTGTTTGTTCCACTAAAACCACACAACAACACACACACATGAAAAGCTGTGTTCCAATATTTGCTGATTTTTTATCAATATGCGTCAATTTAGATTGGAAAATTTTGCATTAGTTCAAAACCACCGTCCAAGGCTGCATGTGACCCGGGACCAACATTGAAACATAAGGACCCTTATAATGGCAAAAAAAACGCAAAAGAAACATGTCAGATCATGCGCATGAACCTTTTGTATGACGAAAAACATTGAAGAAGTAATGACGGAAGCGATTGAAAGAAACGCTGACGACGGACTTGCAGCCTGAACAGTCGAACACACCACGTCCAAAGGGACAAATGACAACACTCTGTATGAGCTTTTAGAAGCACACAGCCAAAAGACAGATAATGTGCTACAAAACATGGAACGAGCCATTGATTAAATCACTGAAACAGTTGCAACATTCAGACGAAACGAGGGGGCGACGCATTCACACAGATAATTCATGCTGTGCAAGAAAGACTATATCAACCAAAGGTCCTACTCACCCCCCACAAAACCATACTCAAAAGGCCAATGTTCCACAGATACACCCATTTGAAAGAACAACAAAGATTGCGGATGCAGCATCTACCAACACAGACAAAAAGGAAGGTCAAAGAAAGGAAATGAACAAGAACAGAATGCGACTTTATGACAACATCATCTGAGATGCTTATAGAATCTCCACATTCAAAAGGGAAAAAGGAGAACCGAAACAAAAGATGCAAAAAGCTAGTACCAAAGACTCACACACTAACCTTACCCATGCCCATTCCCTTTCTGATTGCCATGGTGATCCAGGAGTGGAAGCAGGGACAGGCTAGAGAACGTGGTTCATATAATGCTGTGCCGTGATGTTGCCATCAATCACCACCACAAACTGGGATCTAAAGTTGGCATTAATGGCACCCCACACCATCACTGAAGGGCTGCCAAACTGGTCAAGCTGCCTAACACAAGGGTCATGATACTGTTTCTCTCGGTCTCCTGTTAAATTCTGATTCTTCCATCAGCGTGGCTCATGCAAAAACCATGACTCGTCAAAGAAGATGACATTTCTCCATGCGCGTCTTTCCCAGGAATACACCATTTGCTGCCCAATGGCACCCGGGCCTGCCTGTGTCTGTCAGTCAATACAGGGCCAACATAGGGCCTGTGACACCTGATTCCTGCATGTGAAAGGCGTTACCTGATGGTGCGGCTGCTGACAGGTCCCCCACACTCCCCCAAATTAGCTCTAGCGGTGGCAGCAGCAGTCAGGAATCGGTTCCTGAGGTGGGACAGGGTGAATGGCTCGATCTTGTCTCAGAGTTGTCACTCGAGATGCGCCTGGTCGAGGACTGTCAGAAGCTGACCGGGTGGCCGTCAAGCGCTGTTGTAGGTGATAGATATAGTGTGGGTGGTGGGTGTTCATGGCTCTTGCCACCTGTCGGACAGATGAACTTTTTCCCGTGGAACTTGTGTGCATGATGGGTGTGGAATGTATGCCTCTCTAGTATACAAATGAACAAGTGGGGGATTTTAATGCCAGATCAGGAACGGTTCCTGAATTCATTACAATGGAAAGAGAAAGCAACATATATTCTTTGCCCGAAGATTATCCTTTTAATAATACAGCAAACAGATGCTCAATGGATAGATATGTTCATAGATACGGGAAAAAATTTACATCCCTGTGCATTGACTGTAAACATGTGCATTTTAAATGGGAGGACTCTGGGCGATCTGCAGGGGCAATATACTTGCTTCACACACCAAAGGCTGCAGTGTGGTTGACTGTTTCTTGCGTTCGTTCACAAAAATTATTGAAGGACATAATAGACATGATAGTTCATAATGTAACAGATTATTCAGACCATTGCCCAATATTGTTAAAAAAATTAATCAACATCTTTCCATACAAAACTGAATGCCAGTTAACTGACAAAGGTCATGTAGAAAATAGAATACCATGATACGCAGGATAAAAATATAATGTTCTTTTGGGATGAAAAACTCGGATATGAAATTCCAAAGGGCATTAAAATCTTCAGAAATGAAAAAGCGCATTAAGTCAATTAATGACATGGTAATAGATGACGAGAAGCATGTTAAATCCACAATAGTTGTGAATAATGTAGTTCAAGAGTTCACACAAATGCTGCATGACACTGACAAAGAAAGTATTGCCTGTAAAACAAAAAGGAAATGGAAGAAAAGAAAAAGAAAGAATAAAATGTGGTTTGGTAAGGAATATCAATAACAACGCCGAGAAACTAAATCTTTGTTAAACGCTCTAGACAGACAGCCATTCAACAAAAATACATCACCAAAAATATTTCGTTGCAAGGAAAACGTGCAACAAAATTATTAAAAAGAAAAAAGACACTGTACATAGTGAATTTAATAACTTTATTGAATATAAAATTTGTCTGAAAACCCAAATGCAGTTTGGAAAACCTTATAAAGGAATTACAAACCATGGAGACTCAACAACACACACAACACCTACCAATCAAAAGATGGATGACACATATTGAAAAACTAATAGAAGTTGAAATAGAAAATAAAGAAGTAGTGATAGAGGAGAATCAAGGGAATAAAGGTATGAAAGCAGCCCTGAGTGACGTTCATGTAGATTATGAGATATCAGATACAGAAAGTTTAAAAGCAATCAAGAATTTAAAAAAGGACAAATCTCCTGGAACAGACAGGATAAGCAATTAATTTTTAAAACCGGGATTTCATAATTGCTACGCACATTGAAAAACATTTTTAATTTGATTTTAAAAACTGGTCAGTATCCAGATATATGGAAAAGGGGCCTTTTGGTTCCTCTTTACAAAGGAGGAGACAAAATGAACCCTAGCAACTACAGGGGAATAACTCTTAATTGTGCATTAAGCAACATATTATGCCAAATACTAAATACTCGATAAAAAATCATTTGGAATCAAATGATCTTTTATCTAATGTACAAGCAAGTTTCAGAAAAAAACACAGAACTGCAGATCATATTTTTGTCTTAAAAAATATAGTAGACCACACATTAAAATCGCATAAAGGCAGATTATGTACATGCTTTGTCGATTTTCAGAAAGCATTTTCATAATATTTCCCGTGAAGGGTTATTAATAAAATTACAAAGATTTGGCATTGGGGTAGAGATGGTTTGATGTAGTCAAAAACATGCACACAAATGCACAATTTTTTTCATTTGGTAAAAATGGAGCCTGCTATTCAGTATATGTACGAAGAGGAATTTTGCAAGGAAACTTCTTGAGTCCAACATTATTTAATATGTTTATAAACGATCTAATAAACAAGATTCCAACTGAGGATTCACCATCACTGGATCATTCGAGCAATACAAGAATATCTGCTTTATTGTATGCAGATGATCTTGTACTCCTTGCACATCAAAACTAGGTTTACAATCAAAATTAGACCAATTACATTTATATTGTAAAGAATGGGGGTTACTAATAATTAACATCGAAAAAGACGAAAATACTAATATTTTCCAAAACAGAACCCAAAAAACTCGATTATTTTTTTAAATGTGGTACAAATTTCATTGAAACAGCAGAGCAAATACAAATGTTTTGGAATAATATTTCATAAATGAGGAAAAAACTTGACATCGCAGCAGAACATCTAAGGAACCAAGGTAATAAAGCAACATTCCTTAAAAAGAGCATTTAAAAATCAAAATATAAATTTTCAATTTGTTTAAAAGTTGTTTGATAGTCTTATTTCACCAATATTGATGTATGGCGCGGATGTATTGACTACCTTTTTTGCTTAAAATTAAATGGTGATTTCAATTTAGAAAATCTATTTAATGATTGCCTTTCAAATAATATACCACATGAACACACTCAACACAAGTTCTTCAAGCAAGTGGTAGGGTGTACACAAAAAAAGCTACAAACTTAGCTGTAATTGGAGAACTCGGAAGTTTTCCAGTTAGCTTAACAATTATCCATCAGATAATAAAGTTTTGGTATCATATTTTAGAATCTGAAGACAACTCGCTTAACAAAATCATGTACACTAACATGTTAAACAATGAAGATCATCAAACACGTTGGTTTTTGTCAAACAAATTCTCAGTCTAATGGGATTAAAACATGTTTGGACTAACCAGCATACTTTTAATATTAACAAGTTGTGTTATGTGGTCAAGAATAAAAAAAAAAAAAAAAAAAATGAATATATGTATTATTTTGGGAAATGAAATCAGAAACAGAATCAAACTAAAATTTTGTAACAATATTATGACAGATATTATGACAGATTACAGAATGGAACGTATTTAGCGAACTCTTTCATAAGCTTCAATCAAAAACAAGCATTATGTAAATTAAGGATTTCTTGTCACGATCTCAAAAAAGAAAAAGGTAGATATACTAAGACACCAAGAGAAAGAAGACTGTGTTTGGAATGTAATGAAGTAGAAGACGAAATTCATCTCTTAGAGAAAAATGTACTAAATATAACAATATAAGGAGGGCAGTTTTTTTTTAGAACACATCAAAGACAAATACAATATACAAATGCGCTGCCATCTATCTTAATATCAAATGAGGTACTTGTCAGCAAGATCTCAAAATATGTGTTTGCTATTTCAAAGTGTCGATAAGGTAAAATGCATGACAAGGACAACTTGATATAACATAATGATAGTTGGATACAACAACAAGCAGCATGAATTTTTGTGTTTGTTATTTGGTTTCATTTATCTTCCTCTATTTATTTGTATCATATAAAACTTGTTACGGTTTTCAAAGGCATTAAACTATTGAATCTTGAATCACACACACACACACACACATATGAAAATGCGTACATTATATTTAGATTTTTATCAAATATGTAAATTTAGATTGGAAAGTTTTGCATAGTTCAAAACACCATCCAGCTGCATGTGACCCAGGGAGCACATAATTAAGGGATTTTGGAACCCTTGTCTTCCGAAAAATGTATGATTTTGATGCATCAGAGAGGATGATAAAACTGATGCAGTGAAAAGAGAGTCTGGATCTCTACCACCTCCGTTACCCATGGCTGAGGAAAAAGACCTGTGGAAATCGTAAGCTGCCCAGTCTTGATGGAACTCTATATGAAGTGCATTCCATTCATGGGATGATGACTATGTTCATTTGCATTTTAATCGATGCAACATAGGGGGGAGTATGGGATAGTTGCAGAGAAGAAGAAGCAAATGAAATATTCAGAATCATACTTGCCATTCGATTTCTCATGGCTTTATATTTTCATTTCGTTGGTAGTTGTCTTTAAATGTCACAAGTCTTTGTTTTTGCTTGAGGCAATTTTTTAACTGTTTGTTGTTTGCGTGTTTGTTTTTCGAACAGTTACGTTTCTTTTGAAGGAAGATTTAAGTGCTTACTCTTCCAAACTGCAAAGTATCTATGGGGAGAGACATTGTTGTCAAATTGCAAAGCCTTTTTAAAGACAAGTTTTTTTGTTGGGTTTTTTTTTTTTTATTATTTTTTTTTCTATTGTTTCATTTTCTAGCATACTAATGAAAGGTGTTGTTTAGCAGAGTTCATACATTCATATATACAGCTTTTTGTTTGTTTTGATCTTTGCCTTTGTTTGTTTGTTTGTTTTCTTTTCTTCTTTCTTTTTTTTTTTTTTTGCTGCTTGAGGTAATGCATGATTTTTTTGTATGTGAGTGTATTATCTGTTAATGTGAAGCCTGATGATTATCTCAGTTGCTCAAAGAAGACCGACATGAAGTAAAGCAGCATATTAACTCTGATGGAACACTTGTCTTTTGTAGATTAATCTGTGGTATGGTTAATGCAGCATCTCTGTCTCTCTCTTTCAACCTATCTCCCTTTTTTTTTTTTTTTTCTTTTCTTTTCATTTAATTATTAATTGATCTGTATGTTTACAGATAGCAATTTTTTTCATGGTGATGCAAGTTATTCCATATCTGTTTTGGCTATGTTTTCCTTCATTAATTTTTGCTTGAAAACGAGCTTTTTTTCTGCTTAACTTGAAATTTGTATCTGTCAGCTTTTCTCTTGATAAACTGCATTATATAACCTTTTTTTTAATGTGTCAGGTTGATGTAAATTAGGATTGTTTGTGTATTTGATTGCCTGCAGAATTTATGTTATTTATTTCTGTATTTCATTCATTTATTATTTATCCCTTTTTCAGTCCAGATTGTACAGTGATACCTCCCTGTAAAGATCTGCCTGAATTCTGGGTTTTTCTTTTTTTTTTTTTTCTTTTGTTTTTGTTTTGTTTTTTACTATTATCTTCTTTTGCCTGTAGTAATGTCACTCCTACACTCTTGCTTCAGTCACATCATATACCGCCACACATGAATTCCTCCTTTGACAGCCCCAGCAACTACAGTCCACAGGGAGCAGTTTGCATCAGGTTGTCACCAGGCAACCCAACAGAGGACACACTGCCCATGTTTCCGGGCTTTTTCCCCCTTACCTGTCAAATTGCCAGCATAATTCTCAAGGATTTCTGGAGGTCCTTATGGAAAGGTTCCACTGTATGAAGCTTTTCTGTTGTTGTTACATACAGCCATTCCGAGTTAGATGAATTCTTCACAAATCATTAGTCATAATTCTCTTGCCTATTCCACGTACCCCTGTCCAGCCACTGTCAATTATTACATTCGTTGTGAAATATTAGACTAGACAGTCACTTTGTCAGTCAAGTTGGTCTTCCCTTAAAAAGAATCAACAAACAACGTATTGGTTTGAATATAACATCTGTTTTATACAATATTATCAAACAAATGAATATAGATTTTATGGTTCGTAGCAGTTCATGCTGTGTGATAGAAATGGGGTCTATCAGGCACAATTTTTAAAAGAATGGATACTTCAGCGTTTTTGTGTGTCCTTAGTATTGTTTTACTTGATTAGTCAGTCTCTCTTGCCTCATGATGTCATGACCTGCATTTACATAATCGTTGATTGATGATTACATGCTGATGAATTGTTTTATTTACAAGTATAGTGTATGCCTCTGTTCTGTCGTGCCCTTCAGATTTTTTCAAGACATGCTCTCTCTCTACCTCCCTCCCTTTCCCCAACTCATCCTCTCACCCCCCTCGCTCCTTCAGCATGCATTCTGCATGTCATTTGGTAGTAAATTTTTTATTTCTTTTTTTATCAAGGAGCATATGATATCTGAACAGATATGTCATGTATTTTGCAGTCCTTATTATTTTATCTCAGTCTCCCATCCCCAAATTTTCCAGTGTGTTTTGAATAGACTTTTTTTTTTCTAGGGCTGATCTGTTTGTCAAGAATAGAAGACTTGGATGTTGTATTTCAATGAATCTATAGTAGTGAACTTTGGCTTAATTGCTTGGCTGCATACATTTTCTCTTTTTTTCTGCATTGTTAATCACTCTTCATATCCATTCTTCATTTCAGTCTGTTTCGCATCTAGCTGATAATTGCCACAATAATATGTGCATGTTAACTTGTATTTGATTCTGAACGCCTTGCTGCACAAAGTCTTTTGAATTTTTTCCTTGATGCCTTGACTTTTTTCATTTAAACTATGGGACCATAGACACTGAGGAATCCACCAATGGGAGACTACGATCATGAATAATTTAACCAGTTTCCATGTCAGCTAAGTTAAAGATACTTCATTTTTAGTATTCATCAATCGTCACAGAACAAGTATGGGAAGGAGTGGAGAGGTAAGAGAGGATTTGTTAGTTCCTTCATTTTAGTAATCATCTATCAACACAGGAGCATTTTTGGGAAGGTGTGGAGAGGGAAGGGGAGTTTGTTAGTTCCTTCGCTTTAGTATTCGTCTATTAACACAGGAACAGGTATGGGAAGGGGTAGAAAGGGAAAGGGGACAGGAGACAGAGAATGAAGGGAGGGGGTTGGGTTAGACAAAGGGGGAGCTAGTGAGGGGGTGAAAGGGGAAAGCCCGGGGGGAAGGGGCAAGTAGGAAACACGAAAAGAAATCAAAAGATGGGAAGTGACACAAACAGGAACGAAAAGTTGTACAATAAATGATTTTTATAATGTACTCTTAGTTCGTTGACAATGCCAGTTGCTTTCACACACACACACACACACACACACACACACACACACACTCAACGTGTACATGTGCATGTGAGCATGCTTCATTTTATTCATTATGGTTTAATCACACACACACACACACACACACACACACACACACACACACACACACACACACACTCAACGTGTGCTTGCGCGCATGAGCATTTTATTCATTACAGTTTAATTTATTAATTTTATGCACACACACACACACACACACACACACACACACACACACACACACACACTTTATTTTATGCATCATCACACACACACACACACACACACACACACACACACACACACTCAACGTGTACATGCGCATGTGAGCATGCTTCATTTTATTCATTACGGTTTAATCACACACACACTCAACGTGTGCGTGCGCGCATGAGCATTTTATTCATTACAGTTTAATTTATTAATTTTACACACACACACACACACACACACACACACACACACACACACACACTTTATTTTATGCATCAAAGCTTAATCTATTGATTTTACGTTTTCTATTAGTTGACAGTAACTGACAAGGTCTGGAAAATCGTTTTGCTGGAGAAAAATCTGTCGATTTTTATCATTTGCTTATTGTCCCGGTTCAGAAATATTTATTTTAAATTATATGTCATATTGGAGTGTTACCAACAAAAAATCATTGAAAATAATAAATCGTTTTCCACAGTCATGTTTAGTTGTCTGCTGGCATGATCTCCCACTGTATGTGTGCGCGTGTGTGTGTGTGTGTGTGTGTGTGTGTGTGTTTGGATATGAGCATGTGCACGGAAGTGCGCTTGCGCAGAAAGAGTATTTTGACATGCCATGTCGTGTGTGAACGGAAAAAAAAAAAACAACTGTTAGTGTACATAATCATAATGTGTTCTTCTTCTTCTTCCGTAAAGTCTCCACAATCAACAGGCTGATTATTATGTGACTGTGGAACGTGGGATCTGCTTTAAAGAAAAAAAAATACTATTCTGCTTCCTATTTGTTTAGCATGAGAATACTCATATTCATGCCACAAAGTGACACACCCACCCCTACCTTACCTACTCACTAACCTACATAAAAAACAAAACAAAACACAAAGTAAAAGCTAAGTGCAGAGCAGCCAGCAGTCTATGTCCAGCTACATGCTAAAATTTTTGTCATCTGCACAGATATTAATCGGTTTCTTTCAGTTGCACGGATAATGATTAATTGATTAAATAAAAGTAAGCGAAAAAAAATTGTTCAGCCATGCAAAACTTACGACTTTGTTAGCTTTTTTCTGTGTCGTGCACGCTCCTCCCCCCCCCCCCCCCCCCCCCCCTCCCCCCCCCCCCCTCCCCCTCTCCCTCTCTCTCTCTCTCTCTCTCTCTCTCTCTCTCTCTCTCTCTCTCTCTCTCTCTCTCTCTTCTTTTTTGTCACATGTTTTCAAATTAATCTGTCTGGTTTCTACATCAGCCTCTTTGACGGTCGCACAGTGTTTCATTTTTTTTTTTTCAGATGTTCTGACTGTTGTCAGAGGCTCTGGTTCAGTGTCACTGGTTAGTCCATATTCTGGCTCAGAAAATGTTCTTGATCCTTCGGGTGTTACGGTTGTTGTGTCCATGACAATTTTGGAAGTAGTGTTTCTGAGTGTCTTCTGTCTTCAGCAGGTTGATGGAGATCACAGAGAGGAATGTGCCTTTGCCGTAGTTGATCTTGATGTCGTCTCTGGTATGGTGGGCTGGCTTTGTAGTTGTGGGCGAGTATATCTTGAGCAGGAGACATTTCGTGAACAACTGGCATACCTGACCGTTGTTGTCTAGCGCGCATGTCAAACATTCACTTTATACTGAAGGTAACCGTAACTATACTACAGTAAGAGTTGTCTCGATGAACGATAAAGTTAATCTCACATATCTGGATGTTTTTTGGATCATGAAATTATATCTGGGAAACAAAATGCACGGGACAATAGTCAACGCACTTTAAGCCCTATTTCACAAACTTCACCAGAGCGTTCCGGTGATAAATTCCAATAGAATTTATTACAAATCAGTTCTGCAACAATTAATACACGTATGAAACTGAAACAATATGACCTGCTGCTTTAGTCGCAGAACTGACTTGCTGCTTGAGTCACGTAATACAACATCAATAACATATAACTAACACATTTAGCTTGAACTAACTAAACACAACCAAAGTTGTCAAAAAGACAACACCATGTGACTTCACACCACATGGGTTACACCCCAATGAAGCACAGATTCACCGGAATCTTGCTGGTTTCACTACTCGGCGCCCAGAGCGAGTTCGTTTGCTGGAAGCTCTGGTGTAGACGATGCAGGAGTCTCTGCTGACCTCTGAGAATTTACTGGCCGTTCTGGTATAATCACCCTGGTGTTCTAGTTCCATCATCTGGTGTTCAGGCTCCATCAGCTGGCGTTCTGTCTGCTTTAGTGGCTGCTCAGGAAGTATAGGCCCTCATTGGCTGTGTCTGGCCGGAGATGTTTTTCTGTTCCGGCGCAGATTTCCACCAGTAGTCTTGACAACGTATTGCCTAGGAGCACACTGCTTTATAACCACACTTGCACGCGCTTCCATCCCTTCTCCTCATCCTCCTTCACAGGACAGGACAGGAAGGTTGCGTGCTCTCTTATCAAAGTATATCTTTGTAGATTCTTTGTATTTGCTGTCCTGACTGCACACAACACTTGGATCGATCGTCTGAGGTGTAAGCTTGGAGGGAAGAACAGGTAAAGTTGTTCGCAATCTTCTTTCAAGGGCCAGTTCGGCAGTGCTTACCCCAAGTGCAACGATGGGTGTGGCTCGGTATATCAACAGAGCTAGGTGTTGATCTTTTTGTTGCAGTTTTTCGGCTGTTTCACGGCGGTTTTCACGGCCTTCTCAACCTAACTATTAGCTTCATCTTCAAATCAAATGCCACGTCGTCTCCATAGACCTTAAGTGACTCGGGTGTGCGGAAAAAAAAAAAAGTCCTACCTCCCTATTTGAAAAACAGCATTCACACCACACCCCTCCCCCCTAACTTACCTACCAGCTAGCCTTAAAATAAAGCAAAAAACACACACACACACACACACACACACACACACACACACACACACTAAGTGTGGAGCTGCAGGAAGGCTACCCACGTTCACCTTTTCAAGAGGGGTTACCCCGTTCCCTATCCTGCCCTAGAACAAGCATTAGGCTAGTCCAGGCCCACCAACCATTCATACACACTTCCACCCGACACACATACAATGGCTGTATTTTTAAAAGTGGAGTTTGCTGAGCTCCCTCCTGAAATGTACCAGAGAGGGGGGCCTCGGCTGCGGCTGCCGGAAGAGAATTCCAAACTGGGATGGTGCGGTGAAAAAAAGCTATACTTCAGGACGTCAGTTTTTGATCTGAGGTGGCGGAATTTCTTGGAGTGGTTAGCTCTTGTTCTGGAGGATGCTGGTGTCAGGTACTCCTCTGGGGGAATGTCCACAAGGTTGTTCACAGACTTGTAGAACATTGTTAGCTGGGCTTTCGTCCTCCTGGACTCCAGGGATTCCCAATTGAGTTCAGTGAGCAGACCAGTAACGCTACAGGTGTAGTCGTAGCGGTTGGTGACGTATCTGGCTGCTCTCCTCTGTACTGCTTCTATCTGCTTAGTTTTGTCTGCAGTGTATGGGTTCCAGACTGTACTGCAGTATTCGAGGTGGGAGCGAACTAGGGTCTTGTAGGCATGGTCTTGGTTGCCTGGTTCGCTACCCTCAGGTTCCGCCTCAGGAATCCTATCATGCTGCTGGCCTTTTTGGTGGAGCGGTTGATATGGCTGGTCCAGCTTAGATCTCTCGAGATATTGACTCCCAGGTATTTTGATTCGGTTGTCCGTTCCAGGGTGTGACCTTTCAACTTGTACCTAAATATGATGGGGTCCCTGGATCTGGTGCAGGATAGGGTATTGCATTGCATTTCTGCGGGTGGAATTCCATACCCCATCTCTTTTCCCATTTGGACAGTGTGTTTAAGTCCTCCTGCAGTAAGCGGCAGTCGTTCTGGTTCCTAACTTCTCTGTAAACAATACAGTCATCAGCGAACAACCTAGTTCTTGAGTGGAGTTGGTCAGGGAGGTCGTTTATGAAGACCAGGAAGAGAAGATGGCCCAAAACTGTGCCCTGTGGTACACCACTGACAACCGGGGCCTGCTCGGACTTAGCGCCATCGACTACCACCTGCTGTGTACGATGGGACAGAAGGCTCTTATCCATGCCAGGGTCGATCCTCGGATACCATAATGGTTCAGTTTCATAAGGAGACGCTCATGGGCACTTTGTCAAACGCTTGTGGATAGCAAGGGCTGGAGGTGATGTGTGTGAAGTTCCATTCACCAGCAAAGTTTTTAAATTCTGCTGAAGCGAACCGAGGTCCATTGTCAGATACAATTGTCTCTAGTATTCCATGAAGAACAAAGATTTCTTTCATTTTAGAAATGACAGTTGATGAAGAGAGAGAGGTTTCCGGTTCCGGCATAGCCTGACGTGTGTGCTCTGCTCTGCTGTGGAAAAATTTGGTTTGGGTTGGGTGTAGGTCTTTTGGATAGGTGTAGATGTGTAGGATAAGTTTGTTTTAGAGGCTATTTTGTGGTTAGATTACCTGAGAATACTGTCGCCATGGTTTACAATTGTAATTTGAGATATACACTGCTTGGTGAGATTAGTGATCAGCCAACATGGCCACCATGTTTGCCAACATGGCCACCATGTTTGCGTGAATAGCTTCCAGTGATGATTGTTCCAACTTCTGGATTGTGCTTGTGAACCTTTGGATTACGCTGTGAATCATTTGTAAACTTGTGGATTTTTTTTTTTTTTAAACAGGGGTAGACCAACATCAGTGTGTACACTTGGGCATGGTGGTGATATCACTCAGCACATGGCTCATTCTCTTTCTGTTCTGTCAGAATTGAATCAGTGCCAAGCATGATTCAGTGTAGCATCACACTCTGGGTCCTTGCGACTGTGCTCTTTCTCACAAGAGTATGTTAGGTATGTTAGGTGACGTTGGACCTTCTGTCACACACGATGTGCACACTTTAGGGTTTGGTGTGAAAGAAGTCTGCAGAACACACGGAACTAGCTACTCTTTGTTCGTACAAGCACTAGCTGCAGCAAGACAGCGTGGATACCACACACTATATCGCCAGAAGTTCATCTATTTGCACCTGGCCTTACTACTCCTTGCTCAGTCTTATGCACCAGAGCCCAACCCTGGGCCGAGTATTGATGTATCAGAACACCCTAGCCTTGACTGGCTCTGTGGCATATGTGATACCACGGTGACATGGGAAGATAGGGGTGTTGAATGTGAAGCGTGTGGACTATGGTACCATGCACACTGTGAAGATATCCACTCAGAAACATATGCTAATCTAACTCCTAATGTCCAGTGGTTTAGTAACTTTTGTGGACACCAGAACAACCTATTTGTTTTTGATCTCCACTCGAGTGCAAATAGCCTAGACTGGTCTCTCTCCACACTACTAGATCCTTCCAGAACAGGCTCTTGTGGTAGCCCAGCAGAGGTAAATTTCAGACCTCAACATGTCTCCACTCCTACAACAAAAGCAAGACAGAAGACTCAACAGACCCCTAAGAATCCTAAATGTTAATTTTTCAGTCAGTGACCGGCAAAAAAGCTGAGTTTGGATATCTTTTAGATAGTTCTAAACCAGACATTGTCATCGGAACTGAAAAACACATCTGACGGAAGAAATCAAGACATCAGAATTCCTGCCAACTCGATAGGGTACAAAGAGTATCGGAATGATAGGAATATAGGGATGGAGGAGGTGTCATGATCCTTATCAAAGACTGCTACAACAGCACCCGCGTGAAAGAACTGGAGACAAACTGTCAGTCTGTGAAGTAGTTTGGGGCAAAACTGAGTCTGAAGGGTCGACGTTCTCTGTACATTTGTTCATACTATAGACCTGACGTTTCTCACAAGGCCAGTCTCCAAGAGTTTGAAATCTCAGTGCAGAAGGCTGCTGGCATTTCCCAGTGCGATGCTGCTGATTGGAGGGGGACCTGAATATCCCAGGGTGGGACTGGTCAGCAATGACTTTAAAGCCCCAAACCAAGTATGTTGAAATGCACCATCAACTCGTCCAAATCATTGATGACAACGGCTTGGGACAAATGATGACAGTCCCTACAAGAGGTGAAAACACACTAGCTCTCATCATGACCAACACCCCACAACTCATTTCACGAGTTGAAGCCATGCCACCTTTGTCTGACCACGAAGTAGTCTATGCAGAACTGAACATCGTCCCTCTGCGGAAGAAACCAGTACAGCGGACTATTACCCTGTATAACAAGGCAAACTGGGGCGACTTGAAAGAAGCTGTCAAGAAGATAAGGGAAAAAGTGGATGGAAAGGACACCGAGAACACTGAGGGTTTGTGGACATACTTCAAAACAGCGCTCCTCGAAGCAGTTCAGATCCACATACCCACCAAGACATCCTGACCCAACAATAATCAACCATGGACTACTCCCGAGCTTCGTCGCTTAGTAAACCGACGTAACAGAGTTTACAAAAAGTGGAAGAAGGGAGGTGGCGATGATCGCAAAGCTGAGGCCAGAGCCTGAAGGCGTAAAGCCCAACGACACCTGCGCCGAGCTTAGAGGGTTTACATAAACACCACTCTGACCGACGAACCCACTGAACATGCACCAAAGTACAAGCGTTTTTGGAGCTACATAAAGAACCAGAAATCGGCTAATGTTGGTAGTAGCTCCTGAAAGTGAACGGTCAACTGGTGACGGAACCCAGGGAAAAGACAGATGCGCTTAACAACCAGTTCCAGTCTGCATTCAGCGAGGGGAAGACCTACTCTCAGGAAGAGTTCCAAGAGAAGTGCGAGATGGCTGATGGAGACTACCCTGTGCTGGACTCTGTAGATATTACAGAAGAAGGCGTAAGGCAGTTGCTGATGAAGCTGGACCCAGCGAAAGCGTGTGGCCCCGACAATATCAGTGCCAGGCTCTTGAAGGAACTATCTTCTGAGATCGCCCCTATCCTCACCACCATCTACAGAGCCTCTCTGGACTCTGGATGCGTTCCCACAGACTGGAAAAAACGCCCTAGTGTCGCCTATTTTTAAAAAAAGGCGAACACTACGACCCCGTAAATTACCGCCCAGTCTCGCTGACCTGCATTGCTGCAAAGTGTTTGAGCACATCATTGTACATGCCACAATGACGCACCTGGAACAGAATAGAATCCTGTGTCCCCAGCAGCATGGCTTCAGGCAGCAGAGGTCCTGTGAAACACAGCTAATTGAGTTAGTGGAAGAGTTGACCTCTGACATGGCTTCAGGAAAACGAACAGATATCTTGTGCTGGACTTTGCCAAGGCTTTCGACAGGTGAACCATTCTCTCCTGTTGCACAAACTTCACAGCTATGGCGTGCGAGGCAAGATCAACAAATGGATCTCCAGTTTCTTATCCAACAGACGCCAGGCAGTCGTCGTCGAGGGGGCTCAGTCAGACTTCATCAATGTCAAGTCTGGAGTCCCGCAGGGGTCGGTCCTTGGACCATGTCTCTTCCTGGTCTTTATTAATGACCTTCCTGAGAAACTGACCTCAAAGACAAGAATGTTCGCAGACGACACTGCCATCTACCGCACAATAGCGTCCAGAGAAGATCATTCCCCCACTTACAAGAAGATCTAGAACGTCTCCAGGTCTGGGAGCAGAAATGGGAGATGGCCTTCAACCCAGGCAAATGTGTTAGGCTAAGGGTCACTCGCTGCAAAAGTACCATCAGCGACAAATACCAGATGCACGGACACACGCTAGCAACAGTACAATCAGCGTCGTACCTGGGGGCCACTTTGACGACAGACCTAGAGTGGGCAGAAACACACATTGACATCATCACAAAGAAAGCAAGCAAAGCCCTCGGATTCTTGAGACGTAATCTGAACGTTGCTTCCAATGAGCTGAGAGAAAAGGCATACCTAACCTTCGTTAGACCCCTGCTTTAGAGTACTCCAGCTCAGTATGGGGACCCCCACAAAATAGGATTCGTCCTGCATCAAGCAGACATGCTTGAGAAGCTCAAGTGGCCGTCTCTCCAGAAAGCGCCGCCAAGCGTCGAGGGTCACCATGTATAAGATCCACAACGACTTGGTGCAGATCAATAAAAGTGTCCTGAAGAAACCAACAGTAAGAGACAGAAGGTCACATGACCAATAGTTTAAACGCTTGGTAGATCATAAACAGCAATATAGGCTCTTCTCTTTTTTCCCCCGAGCCATCCGTGAGTGGGATGAACTCCCAGCACATATTGTAGAGGCAGACTCCCCTGACAGTTTCAAAAATAGAGTCACCTCCCACCTCAGTACTGACACTTTTGACAGTCTCGCTGCTGCGAAACTTCAGGTAAGTAAGATTAAAACGAACGCAAGCACACAACTGTCCTGTATGAATGTGAGAGTGCAAGGTTAGGTAGGTAGTGGGTAGGGAGTGTGCTGGTTGGAGGACCACTGCGGCGGGGGGTGCCGGGGGCCGTCACTAGGATGCCTGCCCGTCACTTCTCGTCCCCTCCGATCCAATTAGTGGGCACGGAGCGTTAAATATGATCCGGAGTGAATGTTGTGATCTGCTTATAAAATGCAACTTGAAGAGCTATCTCAAGTCTACACAGGAAAAAGAAAAGAAAAGGATATTTAAGTCGGGCAGCCGCTTCAAGGAAACCTTCTAATCTGTGGCAAAATAACCAGAGTGTTGATTGTGGCCACATAACAGAAGAAGAAGAAGAAGAATTCAGTTTGTTGACAGACAAAATGTCAGTCCATCTTCAATAGTAATCAACACTGACAATATAATGCTTTCCTTTTGTTTCACACAGATCCACAGCAATTTTCTGGAAAGGTCTTTTAGGCAATGGTGTGATTAGCAGTGGCTGTTTCTGCAGTGAGGGCTGATTCTGTAGGCAAGATGCTACACGGTACTGTAAGCTTATTTCTTTTGAAATGCGAGGCCATCACACTGCTTGATTAGCTCTTTCCCGGCATTTAGTTATGCCCAGATGTCCATCATGGATTTTGTCAAGGATTTCTTTCCGCATTGAGAATGGAGTGACAATTCTGTCACTTCTGAGCAAGATTCCATCAATAACACAGAGTTCGCCAAGAATAGCAAAGAAATCCCGTGCTGTCAGCTTGACATCTTGTCTGTACTGTGGCCACCCATCCTCTGTGTACTCCATTGTGTACTTGAGATTTACATTTTTGTTTGTTTGTTTTCTCTGCGTATTTGTTTAAGTTTCTTGTCACTAATAGGTTTCGAGCCATTGACGTAACGCGCAATGATGTATGGGATCGCCTGCCACATTGGGGAGCAGGAAGTAAGACAGCGAGTGATAAACACAGTGAAACACTGTTGTGTTATCGGCTCTCATAGCTCTTTCTCACACATACTAGGCGCAAAACGAGATAAGAACATGGACTGCAATTTTTTAGAATTCCGAGGGTGAAATGCCATTGCGGAAAATTAATGGAAGGACTGACAACACGGAGAAGAAGAGCGTGGATTTCCGCGATCAGGCGTACGGACATCACGTTTGAGCACAGTGAAGAAGGCGCTCGAGTCAGTTCCAAACATTTTCATGGATGTCCATTAGATATCTCTCAAATTCTGTATGCAATATGCATTAAGATTTAAGTGGATAGAAGGGGCACAGAGTAAAAAAAAAAATGCCCAAAATGAATGTGTGTGTGTGTGTGTGTGTGTGTGTGTGTGTGTGTGTGTGTGTGTGTTGTGTGCGCGCGCGCGCGCGCGCGCGCGCGCGTGCATTGTATGCATATATGTCAGTGAGTGTGTTCAAGTCTAACTTCCTTACCGTGTGAGACTCTCATTCACTGATTCAGCTTTTTCAGTATGGTTTTCCTTTAGCCAACATTGTCATTGTTAGTGTGACAAAACATTGGAAATCAAATCTGAGTGACTGACATGAGAATCCTCATAATTATACTGTCAGTGAAAGTGGTACTGAAAGTAATGAGACAAGAAAACATTTGAAACTGACCATTTCACATATTACAGAAGTTCAGTGCGAGTATTTCCTGAAAGTAAATCTTTGAAAAGAGTGGGACAGAACTGACTCCAAAATTTCCAGATTTAATAAAGTAATAATTAGTCAGCTGATCTGTAATCTTGTGCAGTTTAGATACCACCAGGGATGATGCAATCATGTTGACATGATAAATGATGTCCTCCTCCATGTAGTCCTCTCCATTTGTTTTGGACTACGTGACAGAGTGTCTGATATTAGCGTCATCTTTCCCATGTGATGCACAGCAAGTGGCTTGAAACGCATTATTTGCATCAGCATGCGCTTGCATCTGACAGGTGTATCTGACAAGTCTTTTGTATTGATCAGAGGAACAAGTGGTTTTTTGATCAGTATGTAGAGGGAGTGAAGGAATCCAGTCCCATAAGATAACCGATCAAACCGCTCACACGACCAGACAACTGCTCTAGACAGTCTTTCTCTATCTGTGCATAGCGGCGTTCTGCTTTTGTTGGAGTTCTTGATCAGATCTGCGCGTCATAAGCTCGATAAAAAATAAAAATACTTTGCATCTAAAAAATGCCCTTTTTGTACAAAGCTTTTGTCAGGCCCACATTGGAGTATGCTAATGTGATACTTGGAGCCCTTTTTTAAAGTGTCAACAGTAATGTTAGAAAAAGTTCGAAGACGAGCTATCAATTGTTAAAGTATTGCAAAAAACTTATCATATAAATGAAAGATTGACATATTTTGAATCTGCACTCGCTGAGGGGAAGAAGGATCAGAGGTGACCTAATTCAAGTTTATAAGATTTTTAATGGCTATGATGATATTGACATTGAGACTTTCTTTTCTGTTGCACAAAACTGCGAGTACTAGAAGTCTGAAAGAAAGATTTTTATAAAGCACTGTAAAGCCAATCAACATACATTTTCATTTTCATATAGAGTTGCTAACCACTGAAACAATTACCTACTACCATTAAATTTGCACCTGATGTTAATACTTTCAAGAATTTTCTAGATAATGATCCAAAATTTAGAGAACTGTTTTATGATTATGATGGACTGAAATGAAGATATTGATTAACTGTAGCATGCCATCTGACCCCCAGAAGTGAAGAAATTTAGAGGGGACACATGACAGACCGCGAGGTCTAGGCTAATGAAGCCAGTCCCTACTACTACTACTACTACTACTACTACTACTACTAAAATGCTACAGACGAAGGCCATCATGGTGTTTTTTGCAGCAACACTCCTCCCATGCCATAGCTGCTGGAATCGGCTTCAACCACAATAGGTTTGGTTGGAAGATGCAAGAATAGACGCTGTTGTCAGCATTTCTTTCACTCTAGCAAAAGCTTTTGTTTGCTGTGGACCCCAAGTCCATGCTGAGTCTTTTGCTAGCAGGTCATTCAGCGGCTTCAAGGTGGTTGACAGGTGAGGTAAGTATCTCCCAAGGTAGTTCACCATTCCAAGATATCTCCTCAACGCATTCACATCTGATGGTTCTGTCATTTGCAAGATTGCTAGGATCAGGTCGCACTCCTTGTCCACTGACGGCATGCCCCTAGGAAGTTTATTTCAGACTTCCTGTATTCATATTTTCCATGTTCAATGTAAGACCAACATCTTGCAGTCTTTGTGTACTCTGGTGAGGAGTTCTTCATGCTCTTGTGCCGTCTTGGTGTGTCACATTATCATGATTATGTCATCAAAGTAGCAAATCACAACCATCAATATCACTGAGGATCTCATTCATGGTTCTCTGAAATATTTTAGGAGCAGATGATATTCCAAAGGGGACACTTGTGAAGTAATAGTGTCCAAATGGTGTGATAAAGGTGGTCAACTTTTGCTGTTGATTTGTCCAACGCAATTTGCCAGAACCCAGACTGAGCATCTAGTTTTGAGAAAACTGATGAACCCCGAAGTTGATGTATGATGCCATCAACTGTTGGTTGAGTTTCTTCAAGTCCACACTTATTGTCATTTCCATTCGGTTTCAACACAGGGACATAGGTGAAATCCACTCTGTTGGTTCTGTAATTTCTTCATTTTCTCCCTCATCTTTCGTGCGTTTGAATTCCTTTTCCACTTTTTTTGAAGTGGTATCGGGACACGTATTGCGGTTGTGATGCTTTAATTTTGACAGGTATACACAGGTGAGACACTGCATCTATTCCTTTAACGTGATTTAGTTCTCTAGCAATACTGCGGCTGAGTAAGCTATCAACATCATGATCAAGAACGTATATCAAAGCTTGCAGTTTCTTGTCAAAAACTGCCTTGAAATTTCCAATTGTTTTCACTTTTCCTTCCGGCCCCTGCAGGCTGACTCCATAAACAGGCAAAAGTTTTGGCTGACGCAATGCAACCCAGGTAAACTTGCTGATAACACTGACATCAGCACCTGTGTCAATCTTGAAGTCTATATGTTTACCTTCAATGTCAATCTTGACTCTCCAAGGAGGTTCTGTTTTGGGATTGACTGCTCCCAATGAAGAAAACTTCCTCTTCAGTTGATTCCACTTCATCTAGTTTCTTGCTTGTCTTGGTTCTGCAGACACGAGCAAAATGCTGGGCATTTTCCTTTTACATGTGATGTCCCACATTTTCCACACGAGAAAGACTTCGATTTAGGACTGTTGAGTTCTGTTTTCTCATGATGTGCTGTAGATGATGCACCTCCCCTGACTCTTCTGTCACAGTGTACTCTATCAACACTATGATTTCAACTAGCACCTCTCAGCTGTTCAATTTCTTGCTTCACTCTTTGATGTTGTCTAGCCATCGTAATTGCCACTTTCAAAGTTAGGTCACTTTGAAAGCTGAAGTTCTTGGTCTAATAGGCCTAAAACTAGCCCGTCTCTGACCGTGTCATTTTGTTTTCAAGCTGTGTACGCTCTGCAAGTTCAAACAGACACCTGACATATTGTTTCACTGTTTCTCCTGCTTTCTGTGAAACTTCGCTCTTTCATGAAATGACGCTATGTGAGGGAATGATGAATATTCGTCAAATTTCTGGATAACGATATCTTAATATTCTTCTCTGCTTCGTTCGAAATTCGAACTGCTTAAAAATTTTGTCGGCTTCCGATCCCATCGCACACACAAGGGAACTTGCTTGAATTGCTCCTTCTTCTCTGTTGAGTTTTTGAGGCCAGACGATATCAGTGTACCAGGCAGGCCATGTTTGCCGGCTCCAGAGAGCCGGAATAGCTCAGTTGGTAGAGCGCCTGACTCGCAATCCTTGGGTTTGCGGGTTCGAAACCTCCGCCGGGGCGTTTCGGGTACAGGGGGATTTTTCCCTTGGAGTTAACTTGGTTCTGACTCATTTCCCATACAGTCCCTTCAAATGAGACTATAACCGAGGTTCCGTGTGTGAACGCACGCATAACATACTTGCTTGCACACACGTAAAATCCCATCCACAACATTCGGAAGAGTAGGCCATTTTGGCCGTTGGTATGGTGACACGTTACACATAGCATGCGCCGTGAGTGAAAAATGGAAAGAATGAAGGAAGTAAGGAAAATGAGTGTTCGATAATTGAACGATACTGACTGATGACACGGGAAACGACCGAATGAAGCGCCAGCTGGCAGCTCTTCAGTCGGCACTACCAAGTAGGCGCCTGTTGTGTAAATGAGTGTTACATGTTTTATAGTTGATTATTGTAAAGCGCTGTGAGCTCTAGTGGAAGGGCGCGCTCTATAAATGTACGTTATTTTATTTATTATTATTATTATTATTATCATTATTAAAGTAAAATTCATTAAGTGGCTTGAAAACCTTTTTTCAGCACAATGTTAACTGGAAAACCTCGTTTCGCAGATGAAACGTCAATTCAGTATACACCAAAAGAATACTTCTGACACCATGTTATGATAGGTAGGTTTCGTGTTGAGGGCGAGTATATCTTGAAGCAGGAGACACTTCGTGAACAGCTCAGTGTTCATCCATCCTGGCATGTCTGACCGTTGCTCTCCCACTGTGCGCATGTCTAACGTTAACATTATAAAGGAGAGAATCCTAAGTGTACTATAACTATACTATACTATACTATACTATACTATACTATACTAGACTATACTATACTATACTATGCTAAGAGTTGTCTCGTTGAAAGATAAAGTTAATCTCACAACAGTTTTTCCAAATGACGTCTCCAGCTTGAACGTCCAAATTCCTAGGACTGAGCGCCTTGACAATGTTGCCTGGAATCCATTTTGCACCTCGGCCAAAATTGAAAACAAATACGGCTTGTCCCTCTCAAAATTTGGTGGTGCCTTGTCCAAGTTCTTCTAAAAAATTCTGACCTGTTGCTTTGTTTTTTGTGAAGCCTTTAGTGCAGCATACCTAAGTTCGAGGTTGTCTTTTCATGACAAGTTCGGCTGGAGATTTTCCTGGTGCATATGTGTTGTTCTGTTAGTGAAAAGGAATCTGTCAAGTTTTGCTTGAAAATCTTCCCGTTTGCTTCCCCATCTTTTTCATGGAGTTTTTGAAATGCCCCAACATGTCTGTCTGCTATGCCATTTGTAGCAGATGACCTGGTGCAGTTGTAATGTGTAATATGGTCATTTTTTAAAGGAATGTTTTGAATTCTTCACTGGTGAACTGTGAACCATTGTCCGTTACTATGTGTTCTGGTTGTCCAAAGAAACTGAACAGTCTCTGCAAGGCTTTGAATTGTTCCAGTGGAGGTTTGCTTGACTCATGGGTATTATGTCTATAAATTTGGAAAAAGAGTCACATCACCATAAAGAACAATTTTCCCAGAAATGGACCATCAACGAACCAGTGAAGGCGTTTCCCATGGTCCTAAAGGCCAAGACCATGAAGCTGTACTTGTTTGATGGTTTATGATTTCGCATTTTCTTGGCACTTTCACAAACTCTAACAGTTTGTTCAATATCTTTGTCATATGGGCCACCACATGTATCTTCTGGCCACTGTTTTATCCTGACCATGCCATGAGTTTCTGCATGTAAGTCTTTTAGGCAGCAGTTTCTTGGTTAGACTTTGGTATGGATAACTCTTGAGTTCCACATTAGGATATTACCTTCAACTGTTAGTATCTCTAGGCATGTTGAAATTGAAGTTTTGAAATATCAAGTTGAAATATGGCATCATATATGCCTTCTGTTTTGGGAGAATCAATTTGTTTTGAGGCTATTAATGTTGTAGTTTTGCTGTGAAGATTTTTTTCTTTGATGCTGTGAATGCTTCCTCCTCCTCATTTCTTTTTTGCCCATTTCACCTGACATTTTTCTCTTCAGTAGAGCCTATCGCGGTGCCATGACTTCTGTAAGTTTCGTGCACAAGCGTTTTCCAGAAAATTTGCAAAGCCTATGAAGGACTGAAGGTTCTCTATTTACTTGTTGGTGCAGACATTCCATGGATCTCTCGCACCTTTTTCATTATGAAGCTGGAAATCCCTTTTTTCTGAAATGATGTACCCCAAGTAGTCAACTTCATCCAGCCTGAACATCCAACCTTTTCTTTTTTTTAATTTGAGTCCCTTGTCTTGAAGGGTTTTCATAACTTTATTAACATTTTCCCGATATGTGTTTCCAACTGTATTTTCTGATACACGGACATCATCCATTATCTTGGTCCTTTGCTGTCAGCTAGAATCTGGGTCCTAATGTA
>JADBJO010014766.1:0-25224 GCA_016801955.1 Conus betulinus
ACTAGAGCTTAGGTACATTAATAATTGTTTCAAATACACCTACAACCGCATGTGCATACACACACGTGCACTCTCTCTCTCTCCTCACAAACACACACACAAACAAGGCATGCACACCACACACACACACCGCATGCACACACACACACATACACACACACACACACACACCACACACACACACTTGCATACAGTAAGAACACACCCACTAGCATACAATATCGGCATGTATGCTTACCCTTGCGCATTGCTTTCATGTCTTTGGCTGGTGCAATTTCTAGCAGCTGCATGACTGGCACATTCATCAGTAATTCGTGTACAAAAGCACATGTTTATGGGTTAAATGCAGGGGGTCAGAATGGAGTCTCTCTCATTGTGAGTGTCAGCTACTTGGTGAAGCTAAATCCCAAATTGATCTTTGAATGTTCTTCTTCATGCCAACGGCATTTGCTGGTTGTCATTGGAATGACCATCAGAGGGGAAAGCCTTTCCCATCAGGGTGTGTGTTGGACATATGTTGAATATTCGTGTGTCAAACTTGTTGACTTCCAAGCAGCACTGTTGATCAACGGAAACACACAAATGGAGTCAAACTTGTTGACTGCCAAACAGCACTATTGATCTCTGCAGAAACAAACAAATGGTGTTCAAACTTGTTGATGCCAAACAAACACTGGTGAGCTACAGAAACAAAACAAATGGTGTCAAACTTGTTGACTGCCAGCAGCGCTGTTGATCTACAGAAACAAACAAATGGTGTCAAACTTGTTTGACTGCCAAACAGCACTGTTGAGCTACGGAGAAAACACACAAATGGTGTCAAACTTGTTGACTGCCAAACAGCACTGTTGAGCTACAGAGACACACAAAATGGTGTCAAACTTGTTGACTGCCAAACAGCACTGTTGAGCTACAGAAGCACACACAAATGGTGTCAAACTTGTTTGACTGCCAACAGAAACAAACAAATGGTGTCAAACTCGTTGACTGCCAAGCAGGCACTGTTGAGCTACAGAAGCACACAAACTGGTGTCAAACTCATTGACTGCCAACAGAAACAAACAAATGGTGTCAAACTCGTTGACTGCCAAACAGCGCTGTTGATCAACAGAAACAAACAATGGTGTCAAAACGTGTTGACCTGCCAAACAGCACTGTTGAGACTACAGAAACACACAAATGAACCTATCATGGATGCATCCCACTGATCTAGTTATTTCCATCATGGTAGGACTACAGCTGAAAATTGATCCCACTGTCAGTGAATGTAAGAGTCTGGGTTCTATTCTAGACGATAAGCTGAATTTTAATGCAAATGCCTCAATTTGTCTGACACAAAAATGCCAATCTAGAATATGCTGTCCTCAAGAAAGTTCGGTCTCTTGCTGTTAAAAAAGGACATCTTAGTGAATATGTTTAATCGTTGTGTTGTAGAATCACTGCTGTCCTTTGGGTTTTTATGCTGGTTTGGAAATCAGCGTGAAAAACAAAAACATTTTGAACAGAGTGGTGAATACATGTGGGAAAGATTATTGCAAAAAAACAAAAACATTAGATAAATTGTATGAACGTTGTTTGCCCACACAAAAAGCCGTGAACAGTGCTGCCACCAGTTCTCATGTTCTTTAAAAAAAAAACTACAATATTCTAACCATCTGGACGAAGGTTTCAAATTCCAAAATTCAAAGCAAATAGAACTTAAAACAGTTCTTGTTCCCAATTCCATCAAACTCCTGAATCAAAACTGAGCTTTCGATGAGAATCCAGTTCAGAAAGCTTGTTTGTATGTATTTATGTGTGTGTGTGTGTGTATTATTCTGTGTGTGTTAGTGGGTGGGGTGGAAGGATGGGGTGGGTGTGATTCGTGATTTGCGATATGTTAGATATAGATCCATAGTCATGTTTTTTATGGCTGCTCCTTATTTCTCTTTGGAGAGAATAAAGTGTTCTCGGCCTGACTGAATGACCTGACTTGGTCAGGTGGCACACAGGCAAAGGTAAACTCGTGTGACTTTTCAGCCATTGGTTTCCACAGTGCTTCTAAAGGAAAGGGTGTAAAAGAATGGGTCTGTTTAGTCGTTTATTTAAACCCTTTCAGCTTCATCAAGGAGGTGAGGCCACAGACTGGTCTGTTATACGCTATCAACACCGCACCCACTAAGTTTTCAGACCCTGCTATGCATGATTTTAAAGCATACTATACTCATACTGGACACAACCGACTTTCATTTGGAAAGATGCTTTCAGATGACCAAAGATTGGCCTGAAATGCAAAGTGAGTGCTCACTAATGGCAGCCAATGATCGATCATGTGGAGCAGCCCTAGTCGCGTTCTGGTGGTGGGAATAACAGTTTTGAAATCTGGTTTTGATGATATTCACTGCAGATTTGCAAAGTAGATCTTTTTACTTTTTTTGGGGGGGGTGGGGTGGGGGTGTGGGGTGGGGATAGCAGCATTACAAGTAGCAGTTTGCCAGAAAAGCACAGTTGATCACGGATGTCTTACAAGTGTGTCCCCCCCCACCCCCACCCCCCCCCCCCTCCCCCCACCCCACCCCAAGGAAGGTCAGACATGAAGTATTGAAAGGAGAACATGACAGAGCGACGGTCTGTAGCTTCCCTGTTTTCAGCACAGGCAGGAAGCTAAAACAAAGGGAAAGGATTCAGGCTGTTACCAAGTTCTTGTAGGCACATGGCTGTTATAACACGACTTAGTTCCCCTGTGATAGCATAGGACTTTTTCCTTTTCCAGTGATGTGATTGCTCTCTCTCTCTCTCTCTCTCTCTCTGTATGTCTGTCCTCTGTCTCAGTCTGTCTGTCTCTCTCTTTCTCAGTCTCTGTCTCTCTCTCTCTGTCTGTCTCAGTCTCTCTGTCTCTGTGTGTCTCTCTCTCTCTCTCTCTCTCTCTCGCTCTCTCTCTCTCTCTCCTCTCTCTCTCTCTCTCTCTCAGTTGTGTCTTTGTCATTTTCTCTCTTTCTGTGTCTTGTCTGACGGTCTTGTGACTGTCTCTCTTTCTTTCTTTTTTCTCTCCTGTCCCTCCCTCCCTCCCTCCTCCTCTCTCTATTTTTGTCTGTCTGTATGTCCGTCTGTCGGTCTGCCTTTCAGTCTGTCTGTCTGTCTGTCTCTCTCCCTCTTTCTCTTCTCTTTCTGTCTCTATCTCATGTCTTTTTCTTCTCTCCCCCATCTCTCTTTGTCTCTTTCTCTTTTCTGTCTCTGTCTCTCTCTCTCTCTCTCTCTCTCTCTCCTCTCCAAGCTCATCTCTCTCTCTCTCTCTCGTCTCTCTCTCTCCTCTCCGAGGCTAGCATGTAGTTCAGGGGATAGAAAAAAACAAACAAACTTTCAGTTTCCTCCTGAAAACTATGCCAGAACATGCACAGCACAGCCACAGCAGTTCCGTTCTTTCAGTACAGATACTTAAAGATTTCTTCCTGAGCACCATTTCAGATACAGAGGAAAGGGGAAGAAACATGTGCCATAAACGAGACAGGTATCATGACCCATGTTAGGTAAATGGGTTGAAGGGCCATATCAGGCTGTCACCACGTTAAAATCAACTCACAGGTCATTCATCCACACAATTCTTTAAAAGACATCGTCTAAAATCTCATCCAAAAACTTGTTTAAAATCTTTCCACTGTAAAATCTCAGATCCGATGAAAAATGTTAACCTCTTTCAAGAACTCAAGATCGCGTCAGGCGAACATCTCTGAACAAGGTTTTCATGGAATCTGCTGTAAACTTCATCATCCTCATCCTCATCGATCAAACTAAAAAAAAAATATCAGATTCTGTGGCCCTTCATGCCCTGCTCTCATGATGACCTCAGTTTTGATGTCCTCTAGATGTCTGTGGCCTTGGTTTGGTTCCGTCGGGGTCACTGGTATTGGTGAGGTCATGGGGGCTGTCGTTGGAGGGACATGGTGGCGCCTTCCGGAGGGAGAACTCACTCACACCGGCTCCGTGACTAAGCAGTTATTGTCGTCAGTAGGGGGCTTAGTAGGTGGTGTCCTGCATATGTTGGATAGAACAGGCACTGCTGAACACCATGGAAGTGACTTGGCAGCAGTGCAGTATCTCCTCCTGTGGGTTGCCTCTTGACGACCTGAATTGACTGCTCCATGCGGATTGCCAGTGTTGGGGTTGCAGTGGGACTGACCGGCTGTGGCTGAGGACGGGGTGTCGGAATGAGCGGCGTGGATGCACTGCCACTGAGGTGGCACAGAGGATGGGACAGGAAAAAACAAGTATCCGAGAAACTTGATGCTCTTCTGCATCACCGCTAACAAACTGTTGCAAAGTTGATTTCCAGTTTAGGTAATTTAAGCCCACTGTAACGATGGCCCAGTTCCACAAAAAACCTTCCGTCCATGACTATTAGGCAGTGGGCCGTTGACCCACATTCCACTGTTATTTTTGTACAAAATGTTTGTAAATTAATTAAGAAATAAATGAAACTACACCTGGCGAAATCAGTTCTTTATCTTTCATTTCCATACACTGTCTTTTGTACTGTTGATGGTGATTGTGCGTCAGCGTGTGTTGAAAGTTGGCGCTGTTTGCTGATTAGCTGCAAGCCTTGGCTGCCGCGCGCACATCTCGCGCCTGTCATCTCCTTTGGTTTTTCTGCGCGCGTGCTTGTTGGGATATCAATCAATTCTAAATATAGTATGCTAGTTGGAATTAGAAAGAGGAGTCACTCCTGTGTAATTTCAGTGTCGGTATTGATTGAAAAGTTCAGAATAAACAATAATTCTTAAACTTTTTATATTAAATTTTCAAAATAATTATACACTCACGCAATACTTTGAACTTCAACTAAGTAAACTTTTAAATTTGTCTGTTCAGTTCCTGCTGATAAGGGGTTCAGGGGGTGAGTGTATTTGTTTTGTAGTTGTTTTGTAATGATATTGTTGTATTCAATATTTTCTGGCAATAAATTTTGATATAAATTTCACTAATACATGGAAGGCATAGTTACTGGAGAATTAGGGTGGAGCAGAGGAAAGGGGGTGGGAGAGGAGTGGGGAGGGAATGGTGGGGGGGGGGGGGGGGGGGGGGGGGCAGGGCACAAATTTGTTGTTTCTTTTTAGTGAAGTCTTCTGAGCATTACTTTTGAAGCAAATGTCAATCACATGCCTTCATAAGGTCATACCAAACAGAGGTATTTAATTCATGTGCATAATGTTTACATGACACAAAGGAAGTTAGGTAAAAAAAAGGGTAGAGGGTGGGGATGGGTGGGGGAGATGGAATGGGGGTGTTCAGTTGTGTGTTGACATGTTCAAATGTCTTCTTGTGTGAGATAGACCTTGTCATCCTGATCATTTTGATATAAGTTACATGCCTGTATGTCGATTGAAAGCAGAGAGATGTCATTTTACTATTTGTTTTGGTTGCTGATGTGAGCAAAAAAACAAGTCAAAATAAAAGATTTTAGCATTTTTTAAATGTGTGGTATTCAGACTGTATATGAGCCTCAGGTTTGAAAAAATTCAGTGTATATTGCAAGTAGTTGACATCAGTGGGTGAATCACCTGTAGTTTCAGAAATGTCACCAGCCAGATGGTTGAGTTACAGACCTCCAAACATGATCCTTAAGGGGAATTTTGACTGTTAAATCGTTGGAAATTTCATTACTTTGCTCCTAATTAAGCCACAGATATAAAATTTGAATAATTTTCTTTGCTTCGAGTGGTTCTATCCCCTTGACTTATTGAAAAAAAAAAAAACAAACAAACAAGAAAAAAAACAATCAAAAACACTATAAAATCACTTTGAAGTACCAACAAGTATGCGCAGATAGTTATATCCCTTGATTCATAAGTTTAATAAAGTGTAGTACTAGCGTGCATATCCACACACACAGGTGCATATCCTTGTGTGCACAAAGTACTCGTACACATTCACACGCCCACACTCACGTACATACACAGGACATAAGCCTGCAGTGAGCTGATGCTCTGTGTCCTTGTGTCCCCTCCTTGCCCTGCCACCCCCTCTAGGTTTGGATCTGGCGCACATCCGGGGACGGCTATGTGTACCACACCGTCAACGATCTGCCCCGCTTTGTGGGAGCCAGGCTGCCTTCAGCGTACAGGTAGGTGCCTCGCATTGCCCTCGCTGAGGTCATACACAGTGTACAGGTAGGTGCCACGCATTGCCCTCCCTGAGGTCATACACAGCGTACAGGTAGGTGCCACGCATTGCCCTCCCTGAGGTCATACACAGCGTACAGGTAGGTGCCACGCATTGTCCTCACTGAGGTCATACACAGTGTACAAGTAGGTGCCACACATGGCCCTCTCTGGGGTTGTCATACACAGCCTTCATCATACAGGTAGGTGCCACACATGGCCCTCTCTGGGGTCGTCATACACAGCCTTCATCATACAGGTAGGTGCCACACATGGCCCTCTCTGGGGTCATGATACAGTGTTGAGGTAGGTGCCACACATGGCCCTCTCTGGGGTCATCATACACAGTGTACAGGTAGGTGCCACGCATGGCCCTCTCTGGGGTCGTCATACACAGCCTTCGGTGTGAGTCAGTGAGTGAGATTTTTTCATTTAGAGTCTGTTCATACTTGGTGATATTAGACTTAAACAGATATAAAAAAGAAGAAAAGAAAAATCACCCAGCAAGGAAAAGGGGGAGCATTTAAAAAAAATTTTTTTTATTAACTTGATGCACGGGGAAAAGCGCTTTTGCGATTTGCACAATTTCTAGTTCATGGGTTATTGTTTTGATAGAATCATGTACAGTCACATTTATGTTCGATTCTCTATATATATGATATTGAACAGTGAAAAAGAATATGGTCCACTGATAGAAGGCTTACACAATCGCATGCCACATTTCCAGGAAAAATTTGGTTTTCCACGAATTCAGTTGAAGCTGGTATATTAAAGATGACCAATATTGTGGACATGGTAAGATTTCATACTTGTCTGGAAGGTGTTGACTGTTCACGCATTGAACAGTGTACGCATGCTGTCATGGATCATCATAGAGCATGCACACACAGGCTGTGTATCAGTGTTTAGAGGATTTATGAGAGGGATTCTTTTTGTGAAATTTCTTATGTGATTTGTTTTTGAATTATTATTGTAATTTTCATTATACAATGTCTTCATTGTGAAGGCAGTGTGATTTGTTTTAGTATTGGATGTCTCGAGGCTTTGTGTTTTTTCAATGTGCATGACTTTTATAATTCCTATTTTTACCGTTTGCTCGTTTTTGAAATGTAAAGCGCTGTTCAGCATTTTTATGTAATACGTGCTATAGAAATAAACATTATTATTACATTATTGTTATCTTTTTTTTTTTTTCTTTTCTCTCCTGCACAGTAACCTGAAATAAAATGATGAAGACAGTGAAACGAGACAAACAGAAACACACGACATCAAACCAGGGTAGCACAGTTTGAAATGGTTGTGTTCTCTGTTAGATTATAACCAATAAATATGTATTGTTCATTTTCGATAAATAATTAATAGACCACACACATTCCAATGTAAGAATGACAGTGTATGCACAAGAGTGTCTATGTTTTCAGAGTTTCACTGAAACTATCTCCATCCTAGCCACCTGCGTAGCTGTCATCACCTGTTTCCTCAAATCACGGAGATTGTCATCAGCTTGATTTACCTTTCATCACCCGTTTGCTCAAAATCATGGAGATTGTAATCAACTTAATTATACTATTGGAAGCGGAAGCAAATGTTTTTAACCTGTGATCACCCATTTGGTCAGAATCATGGAGATTGTCATCAACTTAATTATACTATTTGTAGCGGGAAGCGAATCTTTAACCTTTCATCACCCATTTGCTCAAAGTCATGGAGATTGTCATCAGCTTTAGTTTATTATATTGTTGGAAGCGGAAGTGTATAGCTTTAACCTTTCGTTTGTTTGTATCTTCAGTTCACTGTTAAGCAGGCTTTTCTATTGTTTGTTTTCAAAGACGGGAATAAAGTTAGGGTAGTGTGGGTAAGTGACAAGTGGAAGAGTTGCGGTGTATGTAGGAAAGGCTCCGTCCTAGTCCTAACCTGTCCTCTTTGGAGGCTGCAGTTGTCACTGTTGTCAGGCTTTGTTCCCGGAGTTCCCCCAGACCCATACCCTTTGAACCTGGACCCTCCTGTGGCTTCTTTCTCTCTATCCACCCTCACAGATGTTGGTTTTGTTCATTAAGGATTTAGTAGGTCTGTGTGTGTTCAAACAAATTTGAAAAAACTATTGCTAAAGGTCCGCTCCCCCCCCCCCAAAAAAAAAAGAAAAAAAAGAAAAGAAAAAACTGTGACGAACAGCTGTAAAATGCCTGTCACATGTTCAGGCATTTTACAGCTGTTAGACAGTTTTTCTTTTTCTTTTTTTTGTCCTGCAGGGATATGGTAACAAGACTAACATTTTGAATTTAACGTGAGAACATTTCTGCTGACGCATATATATACACATGCGCACACACACATGCACGCACGCATGCACACAGATATACACATGCAAGTGTATTTGACTAAAATGTATAGATTACAACATTTTTTTTTTTGCTCTCTCATTGTGCATGTTACTGTGTATTTTTTTTTCATTGTTTTTTTCACAAATGCACAGGCTTCTTTTTTTTTTTTTCCTCAGTGTGCAGCAACAGCTTTGTGACAGTTTTTTCCCGGACGTGCAGGTGACAGCGTTGCTGGTCATTATGCGTTGAGCAGGTAACAACATTTTGGCCCTGGTCCAGGCGCTGGTGTCCAGCTGACAGCGTTGTTGATTGTTGGCGTGCGTGGGCAGGTAACAAACATTTTGGCCCTGGTCCAGGCGCTGGTGTCCAGCCCCTACCTGGTGGAGCCTGGCCACTATCGCCACGGCAGCCTGGTGTTCTTTGACTTCCTGGGCTTCTTCATGGTGCCTACCCTCAGCGCCTGGCCGTGCTGCTGCTGAACTGGGCCGTGCTGGTGGGCGTGGTGGTGATCGGGGGTGAGGAAAGCCCTCAGCAACAGCTACGGTAGGCGCCCAGGGTCTGTTGGAATGGGGGGAAGGGGGAGGCACACTCGCATGTACAGATGAATACACATTGGTGTGTAAGACACTGACACCGACACTGCCAGTGTTATTGATTCGGCCATGGACCCATATCAACAGAAGCATATAGGTTCGTAACTACATTATTATTCTTCAGTTATCCGTTTCTAATCTCAAAAGGCTTTATAAGTATGTGTTGCAAGTTTGATTTGTGTTAGATTTGTCATTATTGCAAGAAGAAATGGAAAGTTTAAAGCTTGAAGGGTTATTGAAATACTTTTTTTTGTGATGTACAACTGGCTAATTTCTGATGTCTTGGACCAACAAGAGAGGATGAAGTGAAACCTCTGTTTCTGCGTGGAATTGACGGTAAAGGCAGTCGAATCTCTTTTCACAAGCGTTTTTCTCCGAAACATACTCTGTGGATCTTCAAAGGCGAAACTTCCTAATCTAATTAAGCAAATGAAAAGTGTTCTAACCCTGAGATGTTTTCAGCTGGTTCAGGTATGGCGCTATCAGCTATGGTCTGTAAGAAAAGGGTAGTTACATGTTCATCTCAGGCTCTCACTATCAGAACTGGTTGTACATTTGTCTTTTGACTTGAGACTATGAAGAGGACGATCATGGGCAGACACACATACGTCAGCATCCAGAGAGGGAGAGGTGTTTTGTTCTTCTATCCCCTGACCCAAGTGGTGTCGGGGGGCAAAAAGCTGTAATGTAGTCTCTCTCTCTCTCTGCTTTGTCCTCAGTTCACCTGATGGTTTTTGTTGGGGCTGTCACAGACACTCTCCTCATTGAAGCGGCAGTTTCGTTCAGCTGTGCACCCCCCCTATCCCTATTTCATGGTCTGATGGGCCTTTAATTTGGGCTTTTCCCGTTCTGTGCCCGGGTTCTGTCATTGGTCTGTTTGTTTGTGGGTCACCAGCTTTTGTCCTTCAGTCTCGTTTTCTTTGGATTACTTTCCTTTGCAATAAATCATGTTGTTTTTGTCCAAAAGTCCCGCCCCACCTCCCCTCTTTTTATTTTTTGTTATTGTTTCTTTATCAAAAGAATGCATGCAACAGAAAAGCTCAGGTATTTGTTACTGGGCGTTTTTGTCAAAAGAATGCATGCGATAGAAAGCTGAGGTATTTGTTGCTGGGCGTTTTTTTTTGTGAAAAACAAAGCTACACAGGGGGGAAAAAAAAGGGAAAAAAAAAAAGTTTTCTGCTTCTGAGAAAAGTAGATTCTTTTCGTTATGAGGACACTTGAGAGTGTGTGATTATTGTTCGCAATCTCAGTTTTTGCGAAACCGTTTTCATACCCCCCTGAACGGAAATGTGTGGCTTCATTGTTTGGTGAGCACAGAGTGAAGCCACACTTCATACCAAAACAGTCGGTGATGGAACCGCGACCTGAGCTGCTCCACCTGTGCTGTGGAGAAAAAACCCAGGACAGAAGAGCTTTCTGTCATCATCGTTTAGACGTTCAACCGTAAAGTGGTTTGGGGCACCTCGCTTGAACTGTTGGCCCCTCTCCACCCTCGCCTGCCCTCTCCTCCTCTCTGGCATCAGGGCCTGCCCAGTCCTGAATGCCACCCTGCCATCTTTTCTCAGTCTGTCCCCCACCCCCCCCCCCCCCCCCCACCCCCCACCCCCCACCAACACCACCACCACTGTCTTTTGGTACAGTGCATACATAGAAAGACAAGCACACCAAAACCACAAGGAATACATAGAAAGATGACCACATCAAACACAAGGAATACATAGAAAGATGACACACCAAAAAGAAGGAATACATAGAAAGACGACCACGCCAAACACAAGCAATACATAGAAAGACGACCACCACCAAACACAAAGAATACATAGAAAGACGACCACACCAAACACAAGGAATACATAGAAAGACGACCACCTCAAAAACAAGGAATACATAGAAAGACGACCACGCCAAACACAAGCAATACATAGAAAGACGACCACACCAAACACAAGCAGTACATAGAAAGACAACCACACCAAAACACAAGGAATACATAGAAAGACGACCACACCAAACACAAGGAATACATAGAAAGACGTCCACACCAAACACAAGGAATACATAGAAAGATGACCAGAGAATACATAGAAAGACGACCACACCAAAACACAAGGAATACATGGAAAGATGACCACACCAAAACACAAGGAATTATAGAAAGAGGACCACACAAAACACAAAGAATACATAGAAAGAGCACCACACCCAAAAACACAAGGAATACATAGAAAGAGGACCACACAAAACACAAGGAATACATAGAAAGTTGACCACACCAAAACACAAGGAATACATAGAAAGTTGACCACACCAAAACACAAGGAATACACAGATGACCACAGCAAAACACAAGGAATACACAGATGTTTACACCAAAACACAGGGAATACACAGAAAGGCGACCATACCAAAATACAAGGAATACATAAAAAGACGACCACACCAAAACACAAGAAATACATAGAAAGACAAACACACCAAAACACAAGGAATACACAGAAAGGCGGCCATACCAAAACACAAGGAAATACATAGAAGAGACGACCACACAGAAACACAAGGAATGCATAGTCCAGGCCTAGGCCTCCTGAGGTCCAGACAGTTGATGTATTTAGTATGATGACTCCATCGCCGTCTTCTCTTCAGTTTCAAAGTAAATTCAGTAAAAATCCCAGCTGTACTCCCGTTTGGACTTCGTATGCAGCCTCATGCGCAAAATGCAGGTGTTGATCTAGGAATTGTGTATTTACTGATGGTTCAAAGTCTGAAGATGGAGTGACCTGTGAAGCCTATTGCCCTGGCGCTCCTTCTCAAATAGTATTAGAACATATTCCCTCGGATGCTTCTCTTTACTCTGGAATCTCTTAGTCTACAAACTAGGACTTTCTGATTTGGTCTGATCTTCTGATTTTGTCTGATTCGCTGTCAGCTTTGGAGGTGATAGCTGGCCGTAACCTCCATCATCCTGAACTGTACACTTCTTTGAACTTTTTACCTCTTTGCAAGTGGAAGGTCACAACATTGCTCTTGCTTGGGTTCCCAGTTATGTTGGCATTGGAGGGAATGCAATGGCTGATCATTTGGCCAAGAAAAGCCACAGCAAGAAAACTGTCTAACACATGTATCCCCATACACAGATTCTTAAACCAAAAGTTAATGGTTATGTCAGAGACCTCTTGCAGAAGGACTGGAATACACAGACGGATGACAAAACTTTTCCAGATCCGTCCAGACCTAAAGAGTTCCTCTCAGCTACCTCTGTGGTTGCAAAGAAGAAACAGTTTTATGCCGGCTGCCCAACACTGGCCTGTTGTATTTTACTCATTCGTACCTTTTAAGAGTGAAGAAGCTCTGTGGGCATTCCATGTCATGTACCACTCACAATGAAACATAATTCTTTTAGTGTGTTGGGACTTGCATGATGTTGAGACATAAACATTTTACAGCAGATTCCATGAAAACCTTGTTCAGAGATGTTCCACCTTTGTGATCTTTGAATTTTTGAAAGAGATTCACATTTTTCATGCGAATCTGAGATTTCATAGTGACCGAAGATTTTAAACAAAATTTCGGCGGTGTTTTTTAAATTCTAGGTGTGACTATTTTTTCCGATTCTAAAAGGTTGTGTGAATGAATGACTTGTTGAGTTGACTTCAAACGCGGTGACGCCCTGATATGGCCATTGACGCCGTCGGGCTGGGCTGTAAGCCAATATTACCTTATCTGACCTTCTCTTCGGGCGAACTCTAAAATGTGGGCGAAGAGTACCAGGCGGCAGCCGTGGTGGGTGTGCGTCCTCCCCAAACTGGGGGCGTCTATGATGGGCAACACGGCTGTTGTCAGTGGGCTTCAGACTGATACGTCAGAGAGATGGCATTTTTTTTTTTTTTTTTTTTTTTTTTTTTTTTTTTTTGTCGGGCGTGGCTTTTTTTTTTTTCCTTTAATGTTCTGAAGGTTGTTTTTTCGGCGAGAGATGGCCTACTTCACACACGACTACAAGTCATGTTCAATCTTATCTGCCCCGGCTGTGCCGAAATTTGCTTCTGGGCTGCAAATATGTTGTGAAGGATTTATGTTTTCAGAGTCTAGGTCTTTATTTGGTAGCATGCTCAGTCGTCTTATGCTCTTTTGGTGTTATGTCAGACTCTTGTAATAGTTTTTTTTTGTTTACTACATTCTGTATTTATCTTCTTGTCTCATGATCAGTTGTCTCTCTTCACTTCAATCTTTTTTCAGATCTCATTATTTATGTGGCCTCTCTTTATCTTCAGCCTGACACAGTGTTTTACTCTACTATTTTGTGTTTTCTCTCCTTTCAGAGATTGAGAAGACTAGTATTGTCTGTTTTAGTTCAGGTTTTTTTTTTTGTTTTTTTTTGTGTGTTAACAATATTTTTTTTTGTTTTTTTTACTCCCCCACTATGGAATGGGCCGTGGATCTGCTGATACTTGTTACCATTGACCATCTGACCACTAGATCAGCGATGTCATTTACTTCATTTTCGAACGAATTTCGCAAACTGAAGCAACTCCCTTTACATCTTCATGACTTTCGAGTAGACTGATCAGGCTCCGCATCGATAAGTAAGACCTTGTTTTTCAGACCGCCTATCGTATGATCCAGGCTTTCATCCTTCACAGGTGTCAGAACGGTGGATCTTACCTTCATGTTGGAGCTTCAGCGACCTGTATGATCATGGTTCGGACCTGAGGGTTGCGGCCCATCTTCGGCGCCCAAACTTGATGCTTTCAGTACAACTCTGATACAGTAGAAAGCAGATACACTGACAGATGCGTGTGTACAGTCAGTTATCTACTTAAGGCGCTTACCATTCGCATGGATTCATCGATCTGTGCAGATCGACGTGAGCAGGTCACGACCTGGATGGGAACTTATACTTTGAACTAGCCAACCTTCTGCACATGTGGTCAGTGGAGGCTCCATCGGGCGACGCTTACACTACTTAGGATCATTTGTCGTTTGATTCGCTCCCATCATGTTCGTTTTCCTGTGGGCCCCTCTCGGCGGTGCCGCTCTGCCACGCTCACTGAGCCTCACCTGCCTCTGCACAGTGAGTCGTCATGCCTGTTTCTGTTGATTGATGAGAGAGGAGACGAACGTTGTGACTTTGGTGCTGAAATTGTGTTGAGAGAGAGAGAATATAGACGCATGCGAGGCTGAAGAGAAGCGCTGTGGCCTGTGTGGGAGAGGCACCCACAGAGTCTGACGTCTTGCTGACTTGCACAGCGGCCATCGGTGCTTGATTTTGCTCAAGCCTATGAAGGTTTTAACCCTGCTATTTGTTCTCATGTGTACTTTCTAAGTCTCTGTGTATGGTGCGCTGCAAGGACAGGTGGAGACCAGTTCACGTCATCCCGGACTGAGCAACGTTCGGTGCCGACAGCAGAACCGCGCTACATGTATGCCCCCAACATCAAGATCGACAGCAGTTTTCACTGATGCCAAAGCCATGACACGACCCCGCCGAGTCCCGCCTCGCTACTTGGAGCTCCAGAGAACAGATCCGCCCCGGCGGTACATGCTGCGAAGCGAGAATATATACCCACCTATATTAGCTTATGTATAGGAGCAGTTATAATAGAAGTAGCTTCCCAGTCAATTATAGGTGAGTACGCAACAAAAGAATAGGAGAATCCCCCAATTTCTATATATATTCCCCTCCCTCCATATAAACACCCCCCCCCCCCCCCCAACACCACACCCACTTTCTGTCCACTTTGGTGGTTTAGACACCCATTTTGGGTGATGTAAGAGAGAGAGAAAGCACACAAAAAGAAATGCTGCTCTACCCGGCGGGGAAATGATACCAGCGGGCGCTGCCTGGTGACAGCGCGGGGATGATATATAACCACTATACTACGAGAGAGCTTAACAGAATTTGGTTACACTAGAAGCTTCCTATAAACGTTAATTGCTTAACAATGTACATCACAAAAAAATTAATCAGTTGAATTAGACCGTTAGTGAAATGGGGCGTATTTCGTAACAAAAAAATAAAAAATTGCCCGCATACACTCCGTGAACCTAGGATAATGAACAATACCTACAAAGTTTCAGACAAGATCAGTCCACGCCAGTGTTGAGGCTGTTCGCTGAGCTGGGGAATGGTGCAACACATTTTTGACCATGGAACGACAGACACACAGACCGCATTTAGTCATTCCCATTGCTAAAAGATAATCCATGTTCTCTTCTGTTTTAAGAATGCAGGAGTACCAAATAAAGGAGAAAGTGTGTGAAGAAAATAGGATGTAGAGACATGGTTTCCATGTGATTCAACAGGGGGTGGTTAACCTACGGTGAGCTCCTCCCCCCCCCCCCCCCCCCCCCCCTGGGATGCTTAATGCATGAAAAGTAAGTAAAAGCATTGTGAATAGGTGTGGTGGTGGTGTGGGTGAGGCGAGGAGACCAGTCGATGAACGCGTGTGGGACCGACCTTATCCATTTCGGGTGGAGCAGATGCTGGTGTTGGTCGTAGGGTGGAGGCGAGGCGACCGTGATGACCACTGTGGGTGTGCAGACCACCAAGGTGTACACGGCGGTCCAGGCCTGGCCGGGCTGGTGGGGCCCGGGTACCGACCTCCCAGTGCTTCATCCTGCTCACCTTTTCCTTACCCAATCTGGGACTCACCCGGCCGGGCGCGGTGCACATTCTTTTCCTCCTCTTTTCTCCCTTCTCTTCTCTCCCCTCCCTTCCCCTGCAGCTCGGATTGAGCTATAGCGCACTGCGACGGGCCCAATGTAGTCCCAGTGGTACCGCTGTGATCTGACTTCCTTCTCCATGTTTTTTACCCCATGTACAGACACATCGGCTCTTCCTCTTTACGCTCACTCTAGTCTGTCTCACTTCGCCGTCGTTGGCGCACTTTTGCCGAGGTCCTGGCTGTTCTCTCCCTAGCTTGGTCCCGCCTCTTGTTGGATCCCTTTCATCGTCACCGCGTGACAGCTTTGACGCCTGCTGTCGTGGTGGGATGATGGGGACGAGTAGAGGGTGTGGGCTGATTAGCTCTACATACTAGGGTAGTGTACCCAGGACTCGTAGTGCGCCCTCTTAATCGCATGCGGCGTGTGCGTTTTCGGCGCTCATGTGGACGACAGTTGTCATGTTGCCGTGGCGGGTGTGTCGGTTGTGCGTGGGGTGTTGAATCAGGGACGAATGTGGATCGAGGCAAGAGCGTGGTGGTCGGCGTGGGTGGTGGCAGTGGTATGCTCGTGCTAGGGTCGTCCCGGCGTCGACGGCCACAGAGCAGAGCTTGAGAGGTAGGCCCCGCCGTCATAGGGCATCGGGTCACGAGCTGTAGACAGCTCTTGGAGCTCTCTCTCTCTCTGTCGCCCCGACCTTGTCTGCTACCTCTCCTTAGGATGGAGTAGGCCAGTGGCTAAGGTGAGTGACGACTGTTGGAGGGAATGCTTTTTTTTCGGAAAGATCTCTTTCCACCCTACAACTCCTTTTGTTGGTCTTGTTGTTTTTATGTACCTATTGTCACATACCGGAAGGCACACCAAGTTTAGATCAGCTGCACTGGACAAAAGTTGCTGTGCTTGATATGCACCAGCGGCACCGCGGGGTGCTTTGTGTGATGTTGTGCCGATCGGCGCGATGAGTAAGTTACCACAAGCACTCAAACACAATCAAAAGGGATAGACGGACCCACGAGGAAGCACACACAACGCATTTTGCACCCGCAATAATACGCCCAATTACGTGCAGCTAGCGTACCTGTGAGTAGTCCTCCACTTATCCCTGTGGCAGGTGAGATGGTGCTGCTGGCTGTCACAGCACGGGAATGATGCAACAGTTTCTGGCCGCGCATGGTTGAACGGCTTTCTGTAGGTTGTTCGGGGTGGCGATCCGCATCGGTACGGCCTCACCGGGCCGGAGGGCAAAGAGGTCCGCACCCTGCGTGGTTGACTCGCCTCTCATGATGGCACCTGAAAGGCGAGAGAGTCTGGGTATGCGGGCCTTCTGGTGTCACAAGTAGTGACACACACAACCACTCCCTCCGCATCCTTGAGTCCCCTCAGGGCACCGACCCGCCAGTCTGAAGCGGAGATGTGGGTGATTGAACAGTATTACTTGTCTAAGCAATGGTGTTATCAGTGTCCAAATGCGCGTCTGTGTTTGCTCGCGACTGTTTTGTGATGCAGCGTTAAAGTAAGGTGCTTTACTGCAAAGATGGGATGATCAAGCGGCAGAAAATCTACCCCAGGCTCTGATTGCAGCATTAGCAGAGCGCGCACAGAGGCGTAGAGAATGACATACGCAGAGGCACATCTGTACTGCTTTTAACGCCATTAGGAGACCACAGCTGGAACACACAACAATCCTACCCCCCACTGTCCCGCCTCGCAACTCGCCCCACAGCTCCTGCGTTGTTTCATTGCAGTGCCGGCAAATCTCAACCCCACACTGCCTTCTATGCAATTGTTGTTCATATTCAGTGGCAAACTTCACCTGCTTTCTTATGCAATGTTGCATGAAGTGGGCAACATCACACTGGCTTCTCTAAAGCACAATCGTTGTGGATTCCGTGGAAAATCTATTGTGCTTTCTGAGCAATCTGGTTGATGGCCGCACTAGAGTGGCAGAATCTACACGTGCTATCTAAGTGACCCCTGTCGTTGATCCAGTGTGCATATCTGTACTGCTTTCTAAGGCAATTGTTGATCTAAGTGAAAATCTACATGCTTCTAAGCCAATTGTTGTTTATCAGTGGCAAAATCGACACGGCTTTCTAAGCAACAGTTTTTGAGTCAAATGGTACATTCTAACACTACTTTCTACGTGACTGTTGTCGATTCAGTGGCAACGTCCTGCACCTGCTTTCTAAAGAAATGAGTATGTTGCTAGAGTTACACCCTAAGGACAACATCTTCCACTTGCTTTTTTCTAAGTCACCGGTAACATAGATTTAATGTCGATTCACTCAGCAGTGCTCTTGTGCATCTGCATTGTTCCCAAACAGTGTGTGAAACAGGTCCCCGTGTATTACTGGTCTTTCTTCATTGTCACACTCAGTCGTGTGAGTGGAAATGAATGTTTGTTGAATATTTTTTTCAGTAACTTCGGGGTCTGAAAGCACACAGGCGGATGTACTCCAAACGCTGCTGCATCTCAATACTCAAGCCAGATAACCAGTAGAAAGAAGAACACAATGGAAAAGGTCACACCAGCCACTGTAGGCGAAGTGGTCTAGCGTACGTCTACAAAGAACTAAGACTCCCGCTGGGAGGTCATGGGTTTGATTTCCCACCAGAAGTCATGTGGGATTTTCCTTCCCTGACAGGCTCCTACCACAAGAGTGGAGTTTGCTACGGGCTCAGCTTGGGAAGACTGGGACCACCACAGTCGACAAGGTCGAGTTCGCTATATACCGCTTAATGGATCCTGTGTCTCTGAGGAGTGTTGCTTCAGCTCCAATTTGTGACCCCCATACACTGCCCAGGTGTCTGTCTGTACTCTCGGGCCTGGTTGGCGCCAAGACGGGATCATTTTATGACAGGAAGCGTAAAAACCAGCCCTGCCAGTCTCAGACAGGAAGGAAATCCATAGTCATTATCGTCATCATCCCTCATCGATCAGTATATAAAAAAAAAAAAAGGTCTCAAATTCTGTGGCCTTTCATGCCTGCTCTCATGTAAATTTCAGTTTTGACTGTCCTCCCTATCCATGTCTGTGGCCTGGGTTTGATACGGTCATGTTCCTAGGTATGACCGGTGCAGAGTCCATGGGGGCTGTCATGGCGAATGGACCTCTGGTCCGTGACGTGGGGTGGCGCCCTCCAGGGGGCAGAAGCTCACTTTCGAGCCGGGTATCTGCAACTAAAACAACTTATTGTTGTCAAGTAGGGGGTCTCTTAGTAGCGTCTTAGTAGGTCCCTGCGCTTCGTTGAAGATCAGAACAGACACCACACTGAACACCACGAAGTGACAGTACTCTCGGTAATAGTGTTAGTGTTCTCCTCCACGGTGAGGGTTGCCTCTTGACGACTTTGACATTGACCTGACTCCCTGTGGATTACTCGGTGCTGGGGCTGTGGCGGGACCTGACCAGGGCGTGGCCTGATGGTCGGGTGTGCCCGGAATGAACGCGGCGAATGGGTGCATCTGCCACCCCTAAACGTGACGGGCCTTCAGGTGGCACAGAAGATGGGACAGCTCCAGCGAAAGAAAAAAAAAAAAAAAAAATGAAGGGTCATCCCCCTCGGAAGCGGATTCAGGTGGATGAATTTCTCTTTCTAAACGGTAAATTAATCGCATTCCTTACCGTACAGCTTTTCACCTTTCGTTCTTTCCCTCTTTTTTCAAACATTCATTATATTCATGTCTTACGGTTTGTTGTGAAGGGTGATCTGTTCCTTGATTGCCCCCACGACTGGAAATATAGTGGACTGTGGCATGTTCCTGAGGAGTGAAGCAGGAGTGCTGTTCCCTGGCCCAGGGTCAACGCCAGTTGACTGACATGTGCCTGCTGGCCCCTCACTCCACATGGAGGGAAAAGGCAAAGCAACTGTGCGCTAGGTGGGCTGTGTGTGGGAGATGGGGCGTGTGTACTGTACTTCAGTTCAGCAGGATGGGGGGGGAAAAGTGGTGCGTGCGCGGGTTCCTGGCTGTTGGCCAGCCTTGTGGCTGTTCGGTGGTCGTCTTCATCCCCCCTCGGCTTTCCCTATATTCCACTCTCAGCTACCCAGGGGGCCCTCCAAGCAGAGGCTGCCTTCGCAGTGAGTAGTGGCCGGTGGGGGCAGAAGAAGAATGGTATGGCATGCTGATGTCCTGTTCTGTGTGGGTCTTGCTGTCACCAGGGATTATGGACTTGCCATCTCTCAGCATCTCAACTCTCTCATCAGCGGCAGGCTCCTCTCTCTGCTGTGAGGAACTAGCGGCAAGAGAACTGGTACCCGTTGTGAAATGAAGGTGTGTGTGTGTCCTTGTAAACAACATTGATCGATGCATTTGGCTCATGCCCAAGGTCGTTGTCACTGTGCTGCAGAACCCCTCTTCTCTGTGGAAGGTAGGGAAACGTGGAGCTGGAAGAGAGCTGCACTGTGTGCGGCCTTGGTAAACTTGATTCCAAACCGAAGGAAGGGAATCTTTGCGCACAGAGGACACCCGTGTCAAGGAGTTGGTAAAGAAGGACTGGGTTTGTTGTGTGCGTTTTTGGGTGTGCTGTTTTGTTTTAGTTGAAGATGGTAACCGAATTTCACCTCAGCTGGCTTGCTATTGCATCTCCGTTTCTTCTTTCATGCAGGTTTGTACACACGCACACACCCCCACAATGCCCACAGCGCACCGCGCCCCCGCGATTGTGCACAGAGGCAAAATGAAATAAGTTTATCAAGAGGCAAGGGTGGAGGAAACGGAATCACACTCGGGGCGCTGAACCATCTCTTGTGAATTTGATGCCTGCATGTGCACCCTGACACTGCCCAGGCCCTGGGACTGTTCAGCCTTGTGGTCCCCGGTCATGTTGGAATTGGAGGGAATGACACGGCTGATCGTTTGGCCAAGAATGCCACACCCACAACAGGGAGGCTGCTCTAACATGTCTAGGCCCCTACACAGATCAAAAGCCAAAAAGTTAACGATATGTCAGAGACCTCTGGCCAGGAGGACTGGAATACGCAGACGGATATAACAAACTTTTCCAGGTCCGTCCAAACTAAAAGAGTGTTCCCGTCAACCCACCACTGGTGGTCGCAAAGAAGAACGGGTTCTATGCTGGCTGCGCACCGGCCGTTTTATATTTTACTCATTTGTACCTTTTAAAGAGTGAAGAAGCACCCGTGGTGCATTCCATGTCATGCGCCACGCACAATGAAAAAGTATTCTTTTAGAGTGTTGGGACTTGCATGATGTGAGACACAAACATTTTTACCCAGCAGATTCCAGGAAAACCTTGTTCAGAGAGAGTTCCACCTGATGCGATATTTGTTCAGAAGAGATGTTCCACTTGATGTGATCTTTTGTCAGAGAGATTCCACCTGATTGATCTTTGTTTTCGAGAGGTTCCACCTGATGCGATCTTTGTCGCGAATTGCATGAAGAAAGAGATCAACATTTTCTCATGGGATCTGAGATTTTTACAGTGGAAAGATTTTTAAAACCTAATTTGGGGGGGGTTTTTGAAGAAATGTATTTTAAAGAGGTGTGTAAATGAAAGACTTTGTGAGTTGTGACTTCCACGTGGTGGCAGCCTCTGAATATGGGCCCTTTGCAGTTGGCTTGGGCTTTTAAGGAACATGACCTATGCCTTAACCACCAGACTCGCTTCTGTGGAATTCTGAGTGGGGCTCAGTTCTTCGTGCGTTATCAGCAGGTCACCATACAAAACCCCGCACAGGAGTAGCGCCAATCTTGTGCTCATGAGAATATGCAACGACATGTACATTGTTATTAGCGTTGCAGAGTATATGTGTCATCTTATATAGAATTTATATGGTTTTTGTCTGCTCTCTGCTCTCTACTCTCTCTCTTCTCTCTCTCTCCACACACAAACACCCACACCACACACACACGCCCCAGCACTGCTTTCTGCCACGCAGCCGCCGGCAAAATAGCACCCACGTAAGGTGAATCTAGGCCCCCTTCTTGGTAATCCCAGCACTGTAGGTTACAGGGTCCACACTCTGACCCAGATCACCCATTTTCCCCCGTTCGTATGATCAACTCCTCGTCAGGAAACTCGATAGAACTCTGTGCGTATGTATTATTTCGCCTATCGACTGGTGTCACAACTTCCTCTGGACACAAAATCACCCTATTCACTGTGTTAACCGTCCTCTTTGTAATACCAGCACCACCCCTCCTTCCCGAACTGTTTGACCTCCATCTTGACCATCGCACCTCGGTGATTCGCACCGCTTCACCCGCTCGACTTGCAGAAGTCCACCCTATCAACTTGTGCGTTCTCACCCTTCTCTCCTACCCCCTGACGCATAGTGATACACCATAGCCCGGTTTGAGCCTGTTTTCACCTACTCGTCTGGACACAACTCACGTTCAGAGACTCCCATCACTGGTTCACCCCCTCGCTCCCCTGCGACACTAACTGCACACTCACTGTGGTTCACCAGCTCCTCCGCTGACACACAAAATACCATCACTGCAGTTGTCTGTCACCCACGGTCTCACCTGACCACACCGATAGCCGCGGTCTATCATCGTTCACACATCTCGTGCCCACATACCCAGCTCTTCTCACCACTTCAATCACTGTTGTCTCACAAGGCCCGCTCCTCCTGCGCGGTCCCTTCGCACAGCGACTCTGCCATTGGGCACCCCGCCGACCGTACGCCGCACGCAGAGTTCTTCACCCCCGCCGCACAGTGCGCCCAGGAATCACACCCACCTTTCTCCCTCTCAGTCGTTTTCGACCTCTCCTGCGGTGACACAACTCAACTGTATCCGTACACGTTTTTTCACCCTCTCCTCTGGCCGGAACTCTTCTCACCCTCATGTTTTCCCCCTTCTGCTGACACCTCCGCCTTCCTAGCCCTCTACACTGTTTTACATCCTCTGACACAACCATCACCATATCCCCTATCCTTTTTCCTCTCTCCTGTGACCCAATCACCATCCTCCACCCTCCGCACACAGCTTTCCTTTTTTGTGACGCCACCCACTGTTTGTAGGTTTCCCCACCACCCTTACGGCCCGTCATGCTTTGTTTTCACACTCCGCTGAAGCATAATCAACCTCCGCACCTGCACACGCACGCCTCGCTGGTCTGCTGAACCCTCTGTAGGACCTACATGTTTATTGCGCCAAAGATGTATTTATTTTTTTTTTTTCAACCAGAGCATGCATCTATTTTGCTAACCCGGTATTACAGGGTCGCAAGAGCTACGTAACAAAACGAAAACAGAACCCATGAAAATGTCGTGCGACACAACGTCAAAACAAGGGGGATTTGAAGTTCCTATTGGATTTCATCTGTACTGGTGAAGGACGGTCGGAGGGGATTTTCTTAATTCTGCTTTTCTCCTTTTCTTTCCTTTTTTTTTGTTTTTTTGTTTTTTTTTTTTTTTTTTTTTTTTTTTTTATTTTTTTTTTTTTTTTTTTTTTTTTGTTTTTTTTATTTTTTATTGTGTTTTTTTTTTTTTTTTTTTAAATTTTTTTTTTTTGTTTTTTTTTTTCTGTCTTCTTTTTTTGCTTACCACTTCCCACGCCTGCATAACTGCACCCGCACGCTGTGAGGTCACAGTCACAGTGGACAGACACAGACTTCCATCTCTCACCTCCCGTCATGGAGCGGTCAGTGGCAAGTTCGGGGATTCCTCGCCATCTGGATCATCCGAATCAGATCACCTCTTGGTGGTACCTTGATGCGGCCAAGAGTTCCGAGTTTTCAGCACCCGACGTTGTTCAAGTCAAAGTGCGAACGATTCAGGGGATTGTGAGGGGGACTTACTGTGGCCGTGATCCCTATCCTGTTACCCAGTGCTGGTCCGCATGTTTCGCATGCACATGTCCGTTTGCTGGGGGACGTGGGTGGGGTGGTGGGAGGTGTGGGACGGTCAGTCCGTGTGCCATATTAAGTGCATTATGTTTGAAGAAAATAGTTTCCTCCTTTGTTTTAATAATATCATCTCAAGCAAAGAAGCTTTACAAGCCCAGCGGAGATCCGAACCGACAAACCGCAGGGAAGGCGGAGATTCGAAAAACCGCAACCCCAACTAGCTTTTAATGATGAATGAATGAAAAAAAAGGGAAACATTTGTTCAAACAGAGGGTATGCTTGGGTGGTATCTGCACGGCAGGCGATGGGCGATACTGATACTTACCCATAGTCCCTGTTTTGACCGGGAGCCGAATATGCCTTTTTTTTTTCATGTTTTAAAATGTGTCTTGCTGTGAGCAAGTGGTGCCTATGCCTTGTTTCCGCAGCTGTCGGGTTGTGTGCATGCGAGTGTGTGCTCCTGTACTCTGTGTCGGTGTGTGGTGAACAGGTCATGCCCTGCGATGGTCATTGAGTGGGGTCATGAAGAATGACTACGATTTACATTTGTGAACATGCTGTTTTGAAGGAAGGGTCAACAATGGTACAAACTGAAAGCCGTCTGCCTGAAACGTTTTGTCAGAAAAAATGCCCCATTTGTCCATCTTTTTGAAGGGTCACAAATGGTCCGCAAACTGAAAGCTGTCTGCCTGAAAAGTTTTGTCAGAAAAATGCCCCCCATTTGTGCCATCTTTTCCCAGTGAGTTTGTCACCTTGTGACTCATGTTTGCAACAGACATGCCTCAAAACATTTTTCCAGAAAAAGCCCCATTTGTCCATCTCTTCCAAGTGAGTTTGTCGCCTGGTGACTCATGTTTTGGGTTTCGCAACAGGACATGCCTTACTCAGACCTGTGTACCCTTATGATTTTTGCCGTATTTTTATGGAAAAAAATCGAAGTTTTACGGGAATTATGGTCCATACCCCAAATTACGGGAAAAAAAATCAAAGAAAGAACATTGTTAAACACAAAGTTTTGATTGCTACCGTTTCGGTCAAAAAGCAGTAAGAAGACATTTCCAAGGGGGTGTGCACATGCGCTTTCCACCTTGTCGAAAGATGGGCGAAGTGCGACCAAGGGCGGTTCTTACCGCGCCAAATCGGCCGATGCCTTTCCAAATCTTCAAAGTTTTGCAAAAAAAAAAGTATTGCATTAATGAAGATTACAGGTTTTTTTTTTTTCAAATTACAGGGTTTTTGTCTGAGCATATTACAGTGCATGAATTTGGGGTAAACAGGGTCTGCTTGCTTACGTGCCAGCATTTTACTGCCACATCTGAAAAGCTGTCCTGTACGTGGTGGCTCAAAATCATTAGACCTAGGCTTGAGGTCAGGGTTAGAGAGCAAAATTGGAAGGTATTCAGGTGATGCGTTGCAGGATGTGTGGACGAATAAGACGTATATGATAGGTGTGTGGGTGTGGTATGGATGTTTTTTGGACAAAGGCAACAGATTGTTAACGAAGACCCTACAAATTGCCCGCAAAGAATGGCAGCTTGTCAACAAACTCCCACAAAACTGTTTGAACCAGATTTACAAGTTGTTGAACGAGCTACCCAATGGCTAACAAGGGTGACAGGTTGGATGACGAAAACTACAAAACAGGTGACCGGAAAACTAGAAATGGTTGACACGTATTGTGAATATGCTGACACAAAGGC
>JADBJO010014766.1:28268-46324 GCA_016801955.1 Conus betulinus
ATCAACTGACATCCTTAAAGCACAGAACGTAGGCCCTTTGCTGAGAAAGTAAAGTTATTCTCATGATTAAAATAACAAAACAAATACAAAATCACTCAAAAACAATAAGATGTGGCAAAATCATTATACATTAAGAACACAGGGTAGACAAGACTGTATAGAATAGGACTACACTGGTGTCCACTCTGCACAATCTTTGTATTTCCACTACCCAGTCCCTTTCAATAAACAAAACCAAACCCAGAAAAACATCACCTTAACAACCAACCAACCTAACAAAATGAAGTGGTTAGCGTCGCAGACTCCTGGCTAGGAAGTTGTGGATTCAATCCCCTATGAGTCATGTGGGATTTTTTTCTGCCCCGAACCGGCCCCTACCTGAGTTGAGTTTTGCTAAGGGTTCAGTGGGAGACTGGGACCACACAGTCAAGTTTCATCCACTTTATGGATGCGTCTTTGAGAGTGTTGCTCAAATTTCCTGACCAACACTGCAGGTGTCCTGTATCTCTTGGCAGGTCTGGTTGAGCCCGGATATATTATGAAAGGAAGCGTAGAGTACAGCCTTGTCATGCAGTCTCAGACTGGAATGGAATGAGGGTTGTTGTTGCACGGATGTTGTTGTCAATACAGGGTTTAGTAGGTGGTGTCCTGCATATCTGGATCAGAACAGGTGCCACTGAACACACACTGAAGTGACTCAGCAGCAGTGCAGTGTTTCCTCCAGCGAGTTTGCCTCTTGATAACTTGACACTGACTGCTCACTGTGGATTGCAGTGCCAGGCTGCGGCGGGACTGACTGGGCTGTTTGTGGCTGTGGTGGAGTTGTCAGAATGAGCGGCATGGGCGCCCTGCCACTGAGGTGGCACAGAAGATCGTTTTAAAAAAAAAAACAACCAACAAAAAAACAGCAAGACAAAACAAATATCCCCCCACCCCACCCCCAGCCCACAACCTTTCATGTTACAAACTGTCATGTTACAAGAGAATGTGAAAGTGTCAAGACTGTCTAGAACACTATACAGTGAATGGTCCACTCAGAAATGTCTCACAAAAAACGAGTATGACAGTAAACCTGCAGGAACGTTTCGAAAAAGGCACGAAGACACTGACAAATAGGTAATCATTAGCACAGAATTTCATGGAGGCAGGGTGCAATTTACACTGAATGCCCCCCCCCCCCCCCCCCCCCCCCCCCCCCCCAACAAAATTCAACTAGCCCTTTTCCCCTGAGTCAAGAACGAAGTTCAAAGCCAGCACAAAATGCTGATTGCAGATCAAGGTTTCAAAGTCTTCCCCCTTCTTCAATCCTATCTATATCATTCACTACTTACTTGGCAAAAAGAAGACAAAAGTGAAAAAGAGAATAAGAAATATAAACACAAACTGGAAAGAGCAGATGAGAGAAAGAGATGGACTGTGGGGGGCACAAGTGATGCAGGACAAAATCATCTCAAAGCTTTTAAGTTTCTTTCAAACACAGGCTATTTCCAATTCATATTTCTAATATCAAGAAGGAAAAGTAAAGCACTTCCCCTTCCCCCACTCTGTCCTCCCTTATGCTTTACTCAGACCTTCCCCACCACCCCTCTTCTTAAAAGGTGCTCTGGCTCACAGGCAGACTTGATGGAGGAGCACGTCAATGGGGGCATCACCAGCATCGGCCACGGCGAGGCGAAAAAAGCATGGTGGAACACTTGGGAGGCACTGCACGATCTCGAGTGCTCAGGAAACTCTGAGTCTTACGCGGGCCTCTGTAAAAGAGTACCAGCAGCCCCTATTACAATCAACATTCTATGTATCTACTCTTCAGATGTAATGTTTTGTGCAAAAAAACAAAACAAAAACCCCCCAAGTCTCTACTCCTTTCATGCAAGTATCATCAAACCTTGTGTAAACTCTCTCTTATAGAAGTAAGTCCCCACTGCTGTTTTTCTTCCAGCATCAGAACATCTTGGATTAATTCTCTGTGAAAGACAAACAAATCTCTCCAACCATTTTCTCTCCAACTATCCAACGATTTATGTAATCCACTAACAGCGCCACACAGTAATAACGGTTGCTGCCTAGTCCATCAACCAAAACACAATCCAACCATAACTATGAACAGCAAGTAATTTTCTGCCATTTTATCATAAACAATAATCCCTTGGCAGAGTACAGCAGCAACTGATTGGCAAACTTACAGATTCCTCCCTCGGGGGGATTTTGAGCTTTACACCAAGACCATCACTGTTTATGGCCTAGCTGACTGCAGAAGCCATCTGTGATCTGAAATGGGAAGGTATTGTATACAGCTTAGGCTATAGGGTTTTTATATAACTCATGTAGACCTGAACACAGACTGTGAGTGGTTGACCAGTTGACCGGTGTGGCTGACACAGACTGTGAGTGGTTGACCAGGTGATGGATGTGGTTGACAGGAAGACGGTGGACCTCCCTGCCCCACCACTGGAGGTGCCCAGAGTGTCGGTCAAGCTGGTCAGCTCGGTGCAGCTGACCCACGAAGTGCGCCGCTTGGACTTTGAAATGACAGGTGAGGCGTGTCTCCTGTGGCTCAGGCTCTGCGGGCTCAGTGGGTCATGCACACAGTTTTGTTTTCAAGGTACACCTGGGGACCGGAATAGCTCAGTGATACAGCACCGGGTTCGTAATCTTGATGATCCTGGGGTTGTGAGTTCGAATCTCCCACCGGGCTGTTTCGGTTCAGGAGGGACTTTTCCCTTGGAGTTAACATTGGTTCTGACTCCATTTCCCGTACAGTCTTTCAAAGGGAGACTATAAACCAAGGTTCTATGTGTGAACGCATGTATAGTAATTATATTTGCACACATATTGAATACCGTCAAATAGCTTTCGGAAGAGAAGGCCAGTTTAGCCGTTGGGTATGGATGACAAGCTACACATAGCATGCACCCATTGTGAGAAATGGAAAGAAGGAAGGAAGTAAGGAAATATGAGTGAACGATACTGTCTGGACGACATGGCTAACAACTGAATGAAGGACGGTAGGCCGCTCTTCAGTCAGCACTGTCCAGGTAGGCAGCCCATTGTGTACACGAGAGTGTGTATTGTCAGCGCCTAGAACGGTTGGCAAGGTGCTTTATAAATGCTGTGTTTATCATGATTATCATAATTACAAACCATTCATTGTGACTTTAGGTTTATGCATAATGGAAGCCAGATTACTTATAGGTTTCATGCTTGTATACAGATGTCCTGAGGGACCCATGGTATGCCTGTTGTGTACAGATGTCCTGAGGGACCCATGGTATGCCTGTTGTGTACAGATGTCTTACAGAATCTGACATACAGGTATCTGGATATGCATCTTGTACATCACTATCCTATAGAGTGCTAACATACAGGTATCTGGATCTGCACCTTGTACATCACTATCCTACAGAGTGCTAACATACAGGTATCTGGATCTGCACCTCGTACATCACTATCCTACAGAGTGCTAACATGCAGATAGCTGGATCTGCCTGTGTTGTACATACAGTCCCACAGAATTTCTGGATTACCCGGTGCAGTATAAACATGTCGTACTGAATACTGAAGTACAAGGGTGTGGATCACCACCATGTAGTATATAAATGTCCTGCAGAATCCTGAAATACAAGAACATCAATCTCCCCAAGTTGTATATAAATATTCCACAGAATCCTCACATACAGGAACATCAATCTCCCTATGTTTTATATAAATATTCCACAGAATCCTCACATACAGGAACATCAATCTCCCCAAGTTGTATATAAATATTCTACAGAATCCTCGCATACAGGAACATCAATCTCCCCAAGTTGTATATAAATATTCTGCAGAATCCTCACATACAGGAACATCAGTCTCCCCATGTTGTATGTAGATATTCCACGGAACTATGACATACAGGAACATCAATCCTCCCCATGTTGTATATAAATATTCTACAGAATCCTGACATACAGGAACATCAATCTCCCTTGTGTTCTATATAAACATTCTACAGAACATGACATACAGGAACATCAATCTCCCCCATGTTGTATATAAACATTCTACAGAATCCTTGTATACAGGAACATCAATCTCCCTATGTTTGGTCTGTCAACAGCTATTGTATCCAGGACCCTTAGATCAACAATACAGTGTTGTGAACACAGGCGAGGAAGGAGGTGGGGTGGGGTGGGGTGGGGGGGAAGTACCACCCCTGTTGGTATCACGTACCAGAGGAGCATGTACACAAATGCCAGTGAGGATCAGACTTAGAATCTGTGGGTGTCACACACACTGTTGCCCTGATGATTTGTGTTGTACACATTTGGCAAAAAAAAAAAAAAGTGACACACTGGGGAAAAAAGATAGCTGAAAAAAAAAAAACGTCTAGAGAGGATGATCTTCAGCAGTAATGGCACTTTGGGATCATAACCATAATGTTGTTGTCGGGGTGTGCCAGTTTGGTTGCTGTGACCACAATTGACTGTCATGTGCTCAGTGGTGTTTGGCTTGGTATGCTTCTCCAACTGAATGCCCCATACATAGAAACCACCACAGCAGCTACAGGCCCTGGATTGCTTTCTTTTTTTTTTCTGGTTTTTTTTTTTTTTTTGAAACTAACATATCTGTCCCCTACACAGATCTAAAACCAAAAGTTAATGATTATGTCAGAGACCTCTGGCAGGAGGATTGGAATACACAGACGGATAACAAACTCTTTCAGATCCGTCCAAACCTAAAAGAGTTCCTCTCATCTACCTCTGGTGGTCGCAAAGAAGAAAAAGTCAGTTCTATGCTGGCTGCACACCGGCCATTTGTAATTTACCATTCATACCTTTTAAAGAGTGAAGAAGATCCATGGTGCATTCCATGTCATGTGCCACTCACAATGAAACATATTCTTTTCGAGTGTGGGGACTTGCACGATGTGAGACACAAACATTTTGCTGCAGATTCCATGAAAACCTTGTTCGGAGATGTTCCACCTGATGCGATCTTTGAATTCTTGAAAGAGATGAACATTTTTTTTTGGGGGGGGGGGGGGGGGGGGATCTGAGATTTTACAGTGGAAAGGTTTGTAACAAAATTTCAGGTGGGTTTTTAGAAGATGTATTTTAAAGAGTTGGGTGAATGAATGACTCGTGAGTTGACTGCAACGGGTGACAGCTCTGATATGGCCCTTTGCAGTTTGAAAGTAATTTGTATGGTAAGAACCTGGTTTTCGTTGGGAGTCGTTCATTACAAGACGGGTAGTTCCCTGCTAGTCTTTGCTGTTGAAGGTGATTTTTCATGCAGTGTGTATGCTATGTGGGTAACGTGTCATCCATACCAATGGCTAAACTGGCCTTCTCTTCTGAAAGTTGGTGATGGGATTTGACATGTGCGCAAGATGTTATGCATGCCTTCACACATGGAACCTTGGTTTATAATCTCATTCGAAGGACTGTTTGGGAAATGGAGTCAGAACCAATGATATCTCCAACGGAAGAATCCCCCTGTACCAAAACAGCCTGACGGGAGATTCGAACCCGCAACCCCAGGATCACCAACATTACGAGTCTGGCACTCACCAAGCTATTCCAGCCCCCCAAACACACTCACTGTTGTTGGACAGTACGCCAGCAAGCAGTTTTAGTGTGAACAGGTCTGGTATTAGTGTGAGGATATCCACAGAGCCCCCCATCCCCCCGTCCCTGTTCTCCTCAAACATGGACATATCACATCTTCTCCTGAGTGTCAAGGTGTGGCCAGTTCATGATCTCTTATCAGGTCAGACATTCTGGTGCTAATTTTTTTTCTTTTTTTTTTCTTTAGCAGAATAGAGTTAACGACAGTTTACTGACCAAAAAAAAGAAATAAAGATGATCCAGGACAAAGTGTCACAATATACATTACATTTCAGGATGTAGATGATTGTCTTTCGATGTTGAATTTGTAAAGAATTTTTTCAGAAGCTGACCTCAGAAAATGGTTAGGATTGCTGAAACGCGCGGCAGCAACAATGGGAAAAAGTTTTGCAGCGAGGCATGAAACATAGACATTTCATTAATAATAAAGCAGCAAAGTGGTTAGAATTAATGTAGAAAGGCTTTTGTGTGTGTGTGTGCTTAGCATTGGCTTCTGTGATGCAGATTAAAGTGGCTTTTTACCCCATTTTACAGTGAGCTGATTTATGAACTTGGATTCCTTTGGTGTATATAAAGGTCTGATGCCAGATTTCTCTCCCTTTGCAGCCCCAGATCATGTAGACCGTCTTTCTCCACCGAACAATGCCTTCTGTGACGTAGATTAAATTGCTTTTTGACACCACTATACAGTGAGCTGATTTATGAAGTGAGCTTCCTTTTTGTGTACACAGAGATCTGATGCCAGATTTGTCTCCCTTTTGCAGCTCCAGATCATGTGACCTTCTTCATCTCTCCGGTGCTTGACGTGCATGTGGTACGTTGGTCGCTGGGCCACTCGGAGCCGGTGTTCATCAGCACCATCCCTGAACTGGACGAGGAGGGGAGAGACACCCACTTTGTGTACTACTCCTACGGCCACAAACCCAGCAAACCCTGGGCCTTCTTCATCGAGTTCTATGTGAGGAACAGTGTGTGTGTGTGCACATGTGTGTGTGTGTGTGTTAACATAAGTGTGAATGTGTGTGTATATTCATGTGTGTGTGGGGTGTATGTATGTGTGTGCGTGTGTGTGTGTGTGTGTGTGTGTGTGTGTTAACATAAGTGTGTATGTGTGTGTATATACATGTGTGTGTGGGTGGTGTGTGTGTGGGGTGTATTCATGTGTGTGTGTGTGGCAAGCTGTCTAGTTGATCTGTGCTATGCTACTTCTGCCCAGTCATCATACCAGAGTGCTCAGGTGTGTGTGTGTGTGTGCGCGCGTGTTGTGTGGTGTCTGTGTGTCAGTCGCTCTGAATATGCTTACATCAGTTCTTTTTTTATGAAAAGAATGGTAAGCTGGGGTACCCGCCGGGAGATTGGCATCAATGAAGCACCCTCTGTGTGTGCAGAACCAAAATAAAATCTGATGTCATGTCTACAATACTTGCCTTCGTGGATTCTTCAAATTCATGGCAGGTTAAGTCAGAACAAGCAGATTGCATGGGTGGGAAGAGTTCCGTATTATACGGATTTCTCTGTTGGCATTTTGGTGATTTTTTTTTTTTTCTCCACCCTAGTTTGCACTTCGATGGATGCGTAGGCTGGTTCTCCGATCAAACAAAAGAAGACATAGAACTATAACAATGCCAGGTCATCATCGGCTGCCACCTGTGCTCGCTGCGAGTGCCGGTTAGATATCTCTTGAGTTAAGTTTGTAGTTGCTCTGTTTCTTTTTTTCTGTGTTGTCTGAAATGGCTTTAACTGTTTTATTCCTGCTTTTCTGTGAACCATTACTGCCTCTTGTTCCTAGATTCTTATAATACGAGTATACCCTTCATTCCTGGATTTGAAAAAAAAAAAAAAAGTGTAAAGTGAGAACTGCCACGTATGCAGTAGCAAACCAGCCAGAATAGAGCGGCGACCACTTTCCCCACACTGTAGGGGCTCTCTGGCATCCATTCCATTATATAAACACTGCCGCGCGAACGACCCGATCGTGACGTGTACCGATGACGCGACTCGCGCGAAGTTCAAGCACTTGCCGTGAGAAAACCGTTTTCCGGGCTGCAGGAAGGAAAGAAAGGGATTTTGTGCTGCCCCGGTTTTCCGGGCTGCTGGAACGAAGGGTAGGATTTCTGCAAACCGGAAAACCGGGTTGTAGGGATGAAAGAGTTAACTATATAGTACTGAAAAGTATCAAATTCAAGGTCTGTGTCAAAGGAGAAAGCAGTAAACTGGGTAAGTTTTTGTCAGCGTCTGGAGGGTGGGGAGGGGGGACCCTTCAGCAGGGCATACCCAGCATCCCACCAGGGGCCTAAGCAGGCCCCTAGACCTCCCCAGCCGCAAACTTTTCAGTATTACACACGCATTTCTCACTCCAGCCATGAGATTGCCTCCCTTGTCTTCTCCCACTTGTTCTTTATCTCCGTGGTGCAGACCCCGCCCTCCATTGGCCCCAACGCCAGCATCGTGGACATGTCGTTCGCGGGGCATTACCTGCACGGGGACCAACATGTACACGGCAGCCATGAGGCGCTTCCATCAGGGCCTGCCCGCCTGGGTCACCGCCAACGGCTGGACCTCCACCCTGGACATACACCGCTTCTGAGGGCGGTGGCGGCGGCGGTGGCGCCGCTGCCAGCCTGGCTGCTGCCTGGCCGGTGGATTCTGACACGCTGGGCAAGGCACGTCAGTCCTGTGTGTGTGTGTGAGTGTGTGTGTGTGTGTTAGTGTCTGTGTCTGTGTGTGAGTGTGTGTGTGTGAGTATGTGTGTGTGTGTGTTATGTGTGTGTGTGAAGTGTGTGTGTGTGTGTGGTGTGTGTGTGTGTGGTGTGTGTGTTGTGTGTGAATGTGTGTATGTGTGTGTGTCTGTGTGTGTGCGTGTGTGTGTGTATGTTGAGTGTGGGTGGTGGCGGCAGACTTGAGCAGTTCCTTGACCATTTTTTCGTCTTCTCTTTCTTTGTCTCTCTCTTTTTTTTTTTTTCTTTTTTGCAATTTATTATTTTTCTTTCTTTCTAGTGCTTCCACACCTTGTTTGCTCCCCTGCCCTTCACATTGCACCTTCTGTCTGCGCACACATCACCTCACTTCCTCTCCATGTTTTGACTTTTATCTTTCTCAATTTCTTGTTTGGTTTCCTTTTGGGTAAGATGAGAGCTTTGATAGTGTGTAGTGATGTCATTGACATGTGAACATGGGAAATGTCCAAGGGGGAAATTTTGGTTCATTCACTGGTCAAGTATAATGATAATACGATACGATTTTGTTTGGGTTTTTTTTTTTTTTTTTCGCATGTTCGCAGATCACGTTTTTTGAGATGGTTAACTGTCAAGGTTTTTCTTTCTTTTTTTTTTTTTTTGTTAATGTGGTCACAGGTCAAGTTTTTTTATGTGTTCACGAGGACATTTTTCTGTATGTTGATGAGGTGTGTTTTGTTGTGTTTTCCTCTGGTCAAGATGTTGTTTACCAGGCAAAATCCTAATTTTGTTCATTCACCACGTTTTTTCCTACGTTCATCAAGCAATGTGTTGGATATGTTTGATGGGCCCACATGTGGTGGATGCTTCCCCCTTTTGATCTTTGCTGAATTCCATGGGAGAAGTTCAGGTTGTCTCCTCTTGACTTAGCTGACCTTGTTATGTCCCTTCTCCTCACCTGTGCCCCTGTCCCATCGGGAGTTTAGCATGGAGACATCAAAACAACAGAGATCCAGGAGATTGGGGGTGGGGTGGAGGGTGGGGGGGTCAGCCAGTTCAGGTCCATGATTAGAGGTGTGAAGTGTGCTCACAGCTCGGGGATCTGGCCCACCCTGAAGGAGCATGGTGGACTGAGATCTAGACAGGCAGAGGTCACTCCTGTGGTGTGGCCCTCAGGTCCCCCTCTCTGTAGGGCCATTCCCTGTGGTGTGGCCCTCAGGTCCCCGTCTCTGTAGAGGCCATTCCCTGTGGTGTGGCCTTCAGGTCCTCCTCTCTGTGGACTGTGGTAGAGGTCATTTCCTGTGGTGTGGCCCTCAGGTCCCCCTCTCTGTGGACTGTGGTAGAGGCCACTCCCTGTGGTGTGGCCCCTCAAGTCCTCCTCTCTGTGGACTGTGGTAGAGCCCACTCCCTGTGGTGTGGCCCTCAGGTCCCCTTCTCTTGTGGACTGTGGTAGGACAACCAGTGTCTGTCATTTTCCATCAAAGACACTTTAGTGAGTGGTGTTCAAGTCAGAGTGATACCATGGACATCGTGTTTGATTGACCAGTCCCATTGCACTGCCACAGCTTGAGGAAAACTCCACGACCTACCTAGTCATCAGCTTTGCTGGGGCTACCCCAGAGACCTCTCCTAGGTGAACGGCAGCAAGAGCGGCTTTGTTATAGCTACCCCAGAGACTTCTCTGGGTCAACGGCACAAGGAGAGCGTTGCCATGGAGGTCAGAAGAAACGTGTCAAAGACACTCTCAAAATATCCGTGAAAGGTGTTGAACTCAACCCTGATGCATCGGAACAAACTGCTACGGAGAAAGCAAGATGGCACTCCTCTATCCACAAAGGCGCCAGTGTGTGTGAAGAAAGGACAGCTGCAGCAGGGAGACAGGCAAGGAGAGCATGCGCCAATGTCTCCTACATTCCCTGTCCAAGCTGTCACCGCACATTCCACTGCATGCATCAGCTTGATCGGTCACCTTCGTCCCCACAAATCATCTCCCCCCCCCACCTCCCCCAGCCCCAAGATGACTGAAGTGGTCCTCATTGACCTGATGGTCGAACAACATCATTGTTTTGACCTGTGACCTCTGAAAAAGTTCAGTCCTAGAAGTGGCTGTTGATGTTTTCTTCATTCACACCCACGTCGTCAGGGCGACAGTGGGCTGAGACTGACCACCCAGTCAACAAACTGGACAGTTCCACCACCAACTCCAAGAATACAGATGAGCAGGGGTTTTTTGCCCTTTTTGTGGTGAAAAAGAATGTTCCTGTGTTCAGCCGTTGAATGTGGTGCATAACAGTCAGGGTGGGTCACCTGTGAGCATTGCTTTGTTTCAGAATATCTCACAGCAGATTTGGTGATGTGTGTGGCCATGTTCCTTTCTGTCCGTCACTGTGACAAGTTTTGGGGGGTGGCAGGTGTGGTCCTCTAGGGGAAGGACTTGGAATGTTTTTCTCTGTTAGAGTTATAGAGTAGTTGTCTTTTAATATTTCACCTCCCACCCTCTCTCTTACTGGTGATGGAAGGAGCAACTTTCCGATACTAGTCGTCAGAAGATTTTTTTTGTTTTTTTTCTGGCGACTGTGAAAAATACTCATGAACGGCTCAGGAATAATTCTCCTCGGGCTTGTGCACAGGTTTGGAGAGGAGTGTAGCTCTGTCAGTGCTGCTGGTGGCTGGTGGCCCCTTCACTTCAGGCAGGCTGGTCTGTTGATTCATGTGACTGGTGCCCCTTCACTTCAGGCAGGCTGGTCTGTTGGGTCATGTGACTGGTGCCCCTTCACTTCAGGCAGGCTGGTCTGTTGGGTCATGTGACTGGTGACCCCTTCACTTCGGGCAGACTGGTCTGCGTGGTCTGCTAAGCCATGGGGTAACATGGAATCTTGAGCCTGTGCTCAAAGACCAGGGCAGACAGGATCAGGAACAGGAACAGGATCAGGAACAGGAACCCAGGATGGATCCGGTCACAAAGACAGAATCTGAATGTAGTGAAGTAGCTGAGAGAGTCTGGCGTGGTGAGTGCTGATCCTTGCCCTCTGGCTTTCAGTCAGTGCGTGAGATCTCAACCAGCAAAAGATTAGTCTGGCATAAAATTTTTATTTAATGCATCTGCCATGATGATCGGTATCCCACTGAAGTTATTCACTCAGATTTTGAGTGGAAAATAACAAGTGGTATGATACAGTTCTTGCAGCAGAAAAGCGAGCCCGCAGAAAGGGGATGACAGCCAACAAACCAGTGTCAACATACAGATGTGACCGCTGTGACAGAGACTGCCGCTTTCATATCAGTTTCTACAGCCACAGATGACACTACTCAGGTCGAGCAGACAGCCCAGACAGATAGCTAAATATTGGCTCGGATATACCCTATCCATGGTCAGTTGCAACCGATGGAGGCCAACTTATGAGACCGTAAATAAGATGCTAAACAATGAAAGGCAGACAACACTTCAGTGTATGTAAACCTAGCTGAAGTAACTTGGAAGACGCATAGCCAAGTACACCTGTTGATATAGAGTCGCCTAAAACTTGTAGTAAACACTGTGGGATGTGGGGGGCATCATGGTTTGGAGAGGGCTCATGAGAGCTAGAAGCCTCAACCCCCAAACAGTGTTGTGCGTGCAAGTGTGGGCAGCCAGGTCTGGTTCCCCAGTGGTCGGCTGGCCTGTAAACCACAGGGAGGGAACGAAGCTAGGCGAAGGGAACACACCTGTTGTGATCAGCTCTCCTGAGTTCTGACTGTAGTACTGTTCCTTTCATTCCCGGGGTTCTGGGGGACATTTCCAGTACAAAAGAGGTACTATTTGAACCCAGCTTTTGGTTTTTCTTAGATCTGAAAAAATAGTCATTCTCCTATACTGTTGTATGCAGAATTGAACACAGACTTTTCATGAGAGTCAAAGATTGAACTCGAGTCTGTGCCGCGACAGACAGTTTGATGACAAACATGACAGTTAGAGTGTCACATGTAAACAAAGTGAGACAAAGCAAAACCACCACCCATACTTCTAAAACATAAAACCAGGAAAGTCAGAAACTTTCCCATGGAAGGGGAAGCCAGCGCTAGCTTTATCTAAACAGTCTGCAGCACGGCTAGAGCAATTACCCGGCAGGTGGACAGCCCCTCATGAGGTCCCGCTGTCGCCCAAAAACCATCCGGCAGGACTGTGGGAAGGGATGGGAACTTGCTGGTTTATCTCCCCTGTCGTATTCAAGGGTATTTTTAGCCCTGTCGATAAAAACCCGCATGCTGTATTGAAAGGGTTAAGCCCCCATGGAAGAGTGGAAGCACTGCGGAAGTGGAAATTGTTTTCCAGTTCAGAGCCAGACTGCCCTCCAACCCCCCCCCCCCCCCCCCCCCACCTCCCCTTTTCCTCTGGGTCCTTACTTGTGTAGCCCCCACAAGGTGGGCAGCTGGGTGGATGTCCATCAGTAGAGGCTGATGGCTGCACGTGCTGAAGGAAGCCCAAGAGGGAACTGTATGAGAATGTCGTGTCTGTGCCTGATTAACCTGGGTGATGATTGACATGTCTGACTGACCTGTTCTGAAGATGGCTAGAGTTGGTGTTCATCTGGACAGAATGACGTGATGTATAAGGTGGGGGGGGGGGGGGGGGGGGGGGGGTGGGGTGGGGGGGGGGGGGGGGGTGGGGTGGTCAATATACTGGTTATGTATTATGGGTAGAGGATCATGGTGTGTTGTTGTGTGTACTTATATGACTTTTAATGTTGAAGGCCTTGAGCTGTGAGTGTGTGTCCCCTGTAAATGGCCCTGCAGGACATTGTTGTCATTTGTAATTTATTTTCTCATTTCCATATTACATTCTATTTGCTGTGGGATTGTATGTTCTCCTGTGTCAGTCTTTCAATCATTCGCGAGCCGGTATGCGTACCTTTTCTGGAAACGCAGGATATCATAACCTCCTCAAGAATTTGGGATTAGCTACTCATAAACTGAACTGAATGTTTTTCTGCAGCTGGAAGCCTTCATTGTCTTCACAGTGATGGACACTTTTCGAGTAAGTCCGTTTGCAGCAAGTTTGCAATATGGGACTGGGAGCCAGGTGAACCACTAGCGGACAAATCTCACAACCTTGAGGGTGGACCCACGAAGTGAACATTCGTGAGAGTAGATTGTACGCGACAGAGCATTCCAGCAAATGAACAATAACCCAAACTGGAAGAACAAAATTGACAAATGTACACAAGAACTCTCAGCCTCTTGACGAAAGAATGATAAACATCTTAAAGTCAAATTCTGGTGGTATCAAAAGCTCTCTCTGATCCCCCAACCCCCCACCCCGTATATCAATCAAACTCCCCCAGTTTATCCGTATATGCATCAATCTGTCCACTTAACATGTATGGCAACAACATTTTCAACCATATTCTTTACCATCCTTGATTTTTTGAAGAGCAAAACCAGAGCTATAACGAGCTTCTGAACAGACACAATGTGCACTCTTTGTCCGAACTAGACAATGAGGAGGTTGGAAATTGATCGAAACTTTACATGAAGCTGTCCCCTTAAGTTGGGCTAAAAGATTGGCAGCAGATGAAAAAAGAAAGATAAATGTGACATGTTCCCTCCACCCCAAGTATCAGATAAAATAACGATTGGACTGCCGCAGATAAGGAGTTCTGATTAAAGTTTTAAAAAGCTGGTTGACAGGTAACCAGCTAAAAATCAACAGACGCCAGTTTAGAAAATCATAAACCCAAACTCGTGATATGCACAACCAACATCTTCCGTGGCAACCCACAGAGTTTACATATGAAGACTGGATTGGTCGGCAGTATCACAAAGCTAGAGACTATCACAGATTGAGTAGGCGCTAAATCAGTGTCGGCATGATAAGTGATGATAACAATAATTGGTTTTTGGAAGTGTGCCAACGGCCCAACCCCCCAGAATCCTCCCAGTGACTGGACCGGAGGCTCCAGCCTTGCACTGTGGCTGTGGGAATGCCCCATGCAACCCGCCGGCATCATGGTGCATGCCTGCCTCATCACCAGCCACGGCCAGATGCATGTTCTGCCCTGTCCCCAGGTGCTCGGGTCATGTAGAGGAACAGGTCCAGCATGGGCATAAACGGACATCCTTGTCCTGTTTCCCACACCCTGAGCTCCTTCACTTGGGAATGGACATTTTGAAAAAGCAGGGGGTGTAGTTCTGCCGGAGACAATGCAGACCAACATGATTACAGTATCCAACACTGCATGTTGACACTCTGGGATCTTCAGCCGCGAAACAAACACTGTTTATTACAATGAAAAGCGCAAGACCGAGCACACAAATACACATAGAAGATTGAGGACATGATGGAAATACAAAAAAAGAATGGTTATGCAGTCGGTATGATCAACAGTTGTTTCACAGCCAGGTACTGGGGCGGAAAATGAAGCAAATTTTTAACAAGAAGGGGTATCATTTCCGCCAGACAGTACAGGCAACCGATTACAGACAAAAACCCCATGCATTTCGACCTCTTTGGTCTATCCTTCGTGAGGTAACAAACAACATTTAGGATGAGGCACACGACGAACAGCTCCACAAGTAAAACTATAGAAATGGAATACTACGCGCGAAATCCCACACACACAAAGGGCTGGAGAATGGAAGTCATTTTGTCAATGCTCCTTGCAGTGACTGAAGCCTGTCCCCCACTCCCCCATTACCGCGTTTACATGTTTGACAAGGTTGGTGTAGACCTTGAGGTGCCGTCTGGCATAAGCCTCCCTGTGGCTTTAGGTAAGTTGGTGTAGCCTCGATTAATATGTGTGTAGCCTAGATACGGTGACGTAGCCTAGGATGAGATGGTGTAGCCTAGGATGAGTGGTTTAGCCCTATGAACCAATGAAATGAACAAAGACAATGGAGGCATTGAGGAAAAAAACTGTGAGAGACACAGCGATCAGGGAGCATCTGATAGCCTAAAGACCTGACTGGAAACCGGCACAGAATGGGATCACAACTGTAAGACGTATCCCATGAAAAGTACAAGGGAGGAGGCTGTGGGTTTGTCTGGACAGTAGGGGTGTGTCCTGTGACCTGAAAGCCGAACAGGAAGTGAACTGTTTTGAAGGTCACCATCTTGAGGGCGTGCCTTTTGCGGAAGACAGAGCTCATCCCTCTGTTTTTGTGCAGGCCTTCAACTTCGCCTGAACTTGACCCAGTTTCCTGTTTCACGCTTGGCAGAGTGCTGCTGTCAACTTCGCTGAACTTGAGCCAGTTCTTGTTTCATGCTGGCAGGCGGAGAGGGTTTTCAAACCCTAACAACACTTGTTCAGCACCTGGCGGTAAAGCGCCTGCCAAGCAAGCAAGAGGTCCAGAGGTCGAACCCTGTACAGGGGCAAGGACAGTTACACCGATCCGTAAACCATTTGGGTGTGGTCTACGCTCTAGTCTTTCAGATGATACGTTAAATTGAGGTCCCGTGTGTCACAAGCTTTGGCACATGTAAAAGAACCCATGGCAACTAGAGTGTTGTCCCTGGCAAAATTCTGTAAAAAACAAAAAAAAACCACTTTAAGCAGGCAAAGCATACACACACAGGCACTTTTCCTTTCTCCGAAGTTGGAGCATGGCTGCCTTAATGGCAGAATAAAAAACGGTTATACGCATAAACCTCCAGTCCCTTTGTTGGGTGGATGGGATTAATCCTTGTCTGTCTATACAGGGAGTGTCGCAGGAAGAATCAGCCTGCAACACTCAGAAGAAAGGAAAATAGACCCAAACAATCAGACCCTGCAAGGTGTGAACTTGCTGTGGAATCATTTGTGCCTGGGGCACTGTCTTCATGAACAAAGTTCAACACGTGTAGGTTCAGAAGCCTGCACCACACCTGGGGGTCGTTTTCCTTCAGCACGTGCTTCAGAGGGCATCGGCATCCCTCTCGGTTCAGAGGTCAGGAATTGCCATGATTGTGCCGTGTTCTTGGCAGAGTGATTTAGATGGGAAACAGTCTTGTTTTGCGAAAGTATTGATATTTTTGAGACTGTGAAAGAGGAAAATTCATATTTTGTGATTTGTCCAGTTGTCATAATGTTTTGACGACTTCTTCATAGACGTCTCAGTCGCAATTTTTTGTATTATTTAAGACGGATGAAAAATAGCTGTTTGTTTTTTCAGAATGCCTGACATTAAAATGCATTACAGTTTTGGCTGTTATTATGTATAATGAGTTTTAGAGTTTGTTGGGTTTCTTGTTGCTGTTTGGGTTTTTTGTTTGTTTGTTTCTTTGTTGTTGGGTTTTTTTTTCTTTTTTTTAGATCTCTTTCACTTGGGAAGAACATGGAGTGTTACTGCTCATGTTTTATATGCCTTGTTCAACATAGCAGAGCAATGCAGTGTACGTTTATCATTCGTATTAGACAATGGAAAGTACCTCATTCAACGTGGGTTTGTTATCCAGCTGTGACAACACAAAACATTTCTGATTGTGTAGAAAGGACATTGTTGTACAGTTCTTGTGAATGGATCATTGGAAAATGAAAGTGGATGTGTGTGTCATTATTTTGTATTTATGAACAGGATTGTTGTGAATGTGTATGTTTCCTTTTTTGTATGTGTACATGGTTTGTGGGAATATTTGTGTAGTGTCATGGGAAGTGTGTGTCTATGTACATGTTCCATGTGTTTGTGCATGAGATGTGTGTGTTTTACGTCTTAGTGTGTGCTTGATACGGGCGTGATGACCGACAAGATAGTGGAGTGCTGTCTTGAAAATGTCAGCTGTTATTACAGACAGAGAAACGGGAGTTGAGCAGACCAAAAGCTCCCTTGAGTAGAGAGGATCTGTAGTGGAGAGCTTCTTTTTTTTCTCTGCGTATGCAGGCTGATACTTCTGCAGACCCCCCTGTATAGGAGTGGAGTTTTGTGTGCGTGACCGTTTTTTTTAATCCCCCATGAAGGCAGCCATACTCCCACTTCGGGAAGGTGCATGCTATGTGTAATTGTTTAATCCATACCAACACCAAACCGCCTTTCCTCTTCCGAAAGTTGGTGATGGGATTTTACGTGTGCGCAAGATGTTATGCGTGCGTTCACACACGGAACCTCAGTTTATAGTCTTATTCTTATTCGAGGACTGTATGGGAAATGGAGTCAGAACCAATGTTAACTCCAAGGGAAAATCCCCCCTGTACCGAAACGGCCCAGCGGAGATTTGAACCCACAACCCCAAGATTTTTAGTACGAGTCTAAACACTCTACCTTGAGCCGATTCCGGCCCCCAGTGGAGAGCTGAGAGGAGCTCCATTTGGATCAGGATTAGGCAGCGGGTGCCGAATCTCCTAGTGTCGAAGGATTGTGAAACTGGTTCTGATGCAGGTGCAATCTCTATTATCCCCATGTGGACGACCTACCGTAAATTTTGGTCTATGAGCCGCACCTGTATATATAGGTATGTTCCGCACCCCACGTAAAATTTTTTTTTGAAAAATCTGAACTTTTTTTTTTGCAGTATAGCAGCCTCACTGATTATAACCGCATATATATATATATACAAATTTATTCATGTCATCATCGTCCTGTCCACTGAATCCGCTGGAGGGAGTCTTTCTTTCGTCTTCTCCGTGTTGTAGGTTGAACAGAAACAGTAAGCTTCCAACTTCACCTCTTATACTGACTTCGGCCCTCGTTATTCACGTCGCTTCCCCCTTGAGGGCACGGTGACGGTCCGCTGCTGGTCCCGTCTCTTGCACTGTCGTCCTGCTGCAGCTCTATTCCATCCTGGCGAAAACCCCCTTGATATGGTCTATGCTCATGTGTGTGG
>JADBJO010014767.1:0-46323 GCA_016801955.1 Conus betulinus
TAATCTTGTGCTTTATCCTCAGCAAGAAATTCCTGTTAGTCTTTCACACAACAAGAATTTCAGCTGTTTTTTTTTTTTTTTTTTTTTTTTTAAGTCATCATTCCACATGGGATTTTAATAATCCTGTGATTTATCCTGTGCTAAAAGATTTCATTCATTGTCTTCCGTACTATGGGCTTCTAACAATCCTGTACCAAGGATTTCACAGTCGTCTTCGCAGCGTTTCTGTTCCAGTCCTGTGATTTATGGTGAGGGGCACAGTCAGTGGAGACATGGTCTGATGAATTGAGTGTGTTCAATGGAGGGATGTGTTCAGCGATGTGTGTCGATCACTCATGACTTTCGTGTTCTTTGCAAACAACAGTGTGCTTGGCGTGTATGTTCACATCATCACTTCGTGTTTCTTTGCAAACAACAGTGTGCTTGGCGTGTACAATCACATCATCACTTCGTGTTCTCCGCAAACAAGAGTGTGCTTGGCGTGTATGATCACATCATCACTTCCCTTTGTTTACTTGTCAAGTATCTTTGAATTTGTATTTCCATCAGTCTTTCACCGGAATATGGAAAGTATGTTTACGGTCCAATAGAAGCTACACACACTGACGATATTACTGTTCAGCAGTCACTGGGGTTTACCTGAAGAAGGCAAACCGTTGTTGTCTGATCCTCGGAAGACACGGGGGGGGGGAAAAAGATTTGGAAGCATTGATGACCTATTGTCAGCCTAGTCATTTTTCTTTTTTAAAGATTTCATGTTGTTGGTGAACAAAACTGCTGTTCACGTGACAAATAGCATCACATGTGTGTTTTATTTTGGTCATGCTGGCCCTTGTGAGGAAGGATTTTGCTGTTCTTCGAACCATCTCAGCAAATTTGAAAAATGTTTGAGAAAGCTCTGACCAAAAAACGTGTTGACAAACGAATCACAAGACAAACCCACATGTTTCGACCGCTTAGGTCTCCTTCAGGCAAGTGACACAACACTGAAGACGACAAAAATCAACGAGCAATCACTTAGCTTCATCCAATTTAATGCAAGATGAGAGGTGAATGAAAACGAGGCTGCCAGGAAGCTAGTTCATGTTCTCCACCAGCAATGAAAATTCTGCCAAAAGGCCTAGAAACTGGTTGGTTGTAAACAGTTCAAACGTAGTATACTCAAAGAGAAAAAGTACAGTGAGATGCTACCGACTAAATTAGTTTTTGTGAATATGTGTTTGTTTGCAGCGACATTCAGACGTGATCTGTTTTAGGCCAATGACGGGACCCTGTGCCATCTTGTGATGCAGCAACAAAGGAGAATGTGGGCTCTCTAAATGAACAGGAGGCACCGAACTCCAGGACAAAGCCTCCCCTTTCCTTTCCTGCAGCCTGAACTGTCAGCACTTGCAGTAAGCAGTCTGACATGTGCACACCTTGCCATTTGCCTGTGTTGATTGGGGGCGGGGTTTGTGAAGGCGTTGGGTGCTAGACCCATCAAAATCAAAGGAAACGGGTTGGAGCAGCGTTTTGACACGCATACATGAAAGATGAGAACTGGTGAAATTTATTATTCTGATAAGTTTTCTTTCACAATGAACTGGACACTGAACAGCAATGGACATGATTTTGATTTATTTTAAGTGAACAAGACGGTGCGAGCAACTGAAGTACGGATCAAAGGAGGGCGACACTGTACAGGAAATGGATGAGGAGTGTGTTGATGCAGTTCGGACAAATGCTTCCATCATTCATCTTGTCACTTTATCTGCAATGTCACTTGGCGACATGGAGAAGTGGGTTTTGTGTGTGCGTGTGTGTGAATGTTTTCTTATACAAGACTGTGTACACTCGATGTTGTGTGATGTCATTCACGACATGTTTTGTGGAATAAGACGGGTATTGTGAAGATGGCTAATCAATTAAAACATAAAAAACTGTTGATGCAGCAGAGATTACCAGCACAGTGAAACTGGATGTTGATGCTTTGATATGCACACAATGAGTGTCCTACACTGCTTTGAAGGCATTGGTGCTTAGGTTTCGTTGGTTAAATATTAAACTTAAAAGTCTTGTACATTCATGTTGAGCATTGTGTTTGTACGTTAAATAATAAACTTAAACAGTTTTATATATTCATGTTGAGCACCGTTCTGTAGGCTAAATAGTAAACTTAAACAGTTAAATTATACATTCATGTTGAGCGCCAGTGAACATAGACCTTTACTTAAAGCGGGTAGTGAATACACCTGTCATACCACTATCTGCTTGTTAAATTTCAGGTGCAGTGAATTTCTGACAGTTCACCTAAAAAAAAAAAAAAAAAAAAAAAACCCAGCAATAAAGCATAACAATTGTAAAAAGTGATGGACAGTTGCTGCCCTTGATGCCAGCTTCATGCCAGCTCCCAACTGAAGGTCAGTCCTAGCTGTAGTGTCAACAGGGTGACGGACAGCTTGTCACATGGTGCCAGTCTGCCCACTCCCCTCCGCCTCCCTCCCTCTCAATCCAGGAACAAAACTGGTTACAACAGGAGAGAGGGAGGTAATGATTTATAGAAAGAAATGGAAAGTCATAATTTCAGGTTCTGTTGGTGGAGCTCTTATTTCTGCAACACAGTTGACTGGGAAAACCAGTGTTTGCCAGAACAACAGCTTTTTGTTTTTTCAGAAGAATGCACAATGTGTTTACTGCTGGATTGTTTACACTCTTTAAGTGATGTGGCGTTCAGTAGAACTAACAGTGGCCAAGTTAGGACAGTGCTATGAGCTCGGGGTAACCCATGTGTCATCAGAAGAGTGGTAGTAAGACATGTTAAACGAGTCCAAGAAGATGCCACTTGCCCTGTTCAAAGAAGATGCCTCTTCATAATAGTCCCTCAGAGTTCTCTCTTCCACTTGATACAAAAGCACAGGCCAGCTGTGTCCAGTGTTTTGTGCTCCAGTTCCACACTGATCAACTTCAGGATCATTCCCCCTAGTACTACCACATGAAAAATTGTGAAACAGAGCTGGAATGGATCATAGCATGGTGGCGCCCGATGGGAGTGGCGCCCGATGGGAGTGGCGAGGTCAGGTGACTTGTGGATGATAATGCTATTGTAATGTGTGTGAATGCTATTGTAATGTGTGATCATGCTATGTTATGTGTGTGTGCTAACGCTGCGGGTAATGTGTGTGATAATGCTATGGTGATGTGTGTGTGATAATGCTATGGTGATGTGTGCGTGATAACACTATGGTGATGTGTGTGTGATCGTGCCATGGCAATATGTGTGGGATCTTGCTATGGTAATGTGCGTATGATCGTGCTATGAAACGTAACGCATGTATGATACTGCTATGGTAATGCGTGTATGATAATGCTATAGTAATGCATGCATGATGATGCTATGGTAATGCATGCATGATGATGCTATGGTAAATGCGTGTATGACAATTCTATGGTAATGAGTATGAGTAGGAGGTGAGTGTGATTCACTCTGTGACTAGCCGATTGATATAGCAGCTTGAGGGGGGAAAAAAGGAGCAAGGACGTGATAAGACTCAAGTGCCAGAATCGATTCTTTTTAACTTAAGCATAGGTCACACCTAGCCGAAGAGCAGTTTACAGTCAGATTATGTCAGAATGCTTGATAAAGTCACCCAATGCTCACCAAATTTGTAAAGTCCTGTAGCTTGTGGCTTTAACTAGCGATATTCTGCATCAACTTCGCATTTCAATATTTGTTGCAGGCTGGTTATTGCAATAGTCCGCCTCTGCCTTGCAGCTAATCTGTACACAAACCATCAAATGAATGTCTGTCATCTTGAAGATCGCATTCCCTGGCAGGAGCTTGTGAAAAAGGCCATATAACCCTCTGGCACTTGGGGAACGGTCTACAAATGTCGCTCATGAAAAGGCTGTATACATCTCACAGTCCGGGGGAAAGGTCAACTTTGGTCTGAGCTTGGGACAGGTTGGCACAGGTTGGCACGGTCGTCGAAGCTTGAGATGTGTCTGGGGCATGACATAAAAACGGGGTAAAAATGGGAGTATAAAACAATGTAATTTATAAATGCGGCATGGATAAGCAACTTTTCTACTTGTCCTATGCTCCTTGTTCCTTCCTTTTATATTTGTGCCATTTACATCAAGCCCTTGAAATGACTGAAAAGCACAGCTATTGGACTTGGTTTCCTTTTGAACCTGAAGGCACTGCTTTGTGGCAGGTGGTTTTTTTTTTTTTTGTTTGTTTTGTTTTAAGTGTCCAAACATTTGCAGTTTATTGAACAAACTAGGAGGGAGAAGGAAACGCACCCAAACAATACCTCTTTGGCGAAACGCACCCAAAAGATACAGCTTTGGACAGACAAAACATTCTGACAACTCCAACACACATGCTCGCAAATTTTTTTTCAGACACATGTAATGACTGCTAAAGATTTTTTCTTTTTAATTAAAACAAACCAGCTAAGTTTAGAACATGGTCATCCCGAAAACAAAACAAAATAACAGGCATTAAAAAAAAAAAAAGAACCCAACAGCAGCCAAACATCACACTGACCATTTTCACAGCACTGGTTGCATCTATACAGAAATTTCACTCACATTTTGTCAGCATGCAATGGCATGCTCCTACTATTCTTATGTTAAACATTAATTCCCTTAGCTTAATGTCGTAAGGACAACAAATCGTTTGGGACATGGGCACGGTGGAGGGAGTTGCACATCATATCCATACTATACTTCCACTGCTTGATCTGAAGCAGGCCCCAATTACCACAGTACATCCATACTATACTACCACTGCTTGATCCGAGGCAGATACCCCAATTACCACAGTACATCCATACTATACTTCCACTGCTTGATCTGGAGTTTTTATTGGGCCTTTCAGTTAATGAGCTAAGGGACTTTACAGAGAAGAGGCCCCAAGGTTAAAAAGAAAAAAATTGACTATTCAATACACAAACAATATACCACTGTATTCAATACAGAATACCACTATATTCAACACAGAAATAATACCATTGTATTCAATAGAAATACCACTATATTAATACAGAAATAACACCACTAATTTTGTTAGTTTTGAAGTGAGGTGACTAAGTTTTGAAAATTACTGGCGAGTCCATCAAACAGGCCCAAACTGCAGGACAAAACCCGACATGTTTTGACCTCTTTGGTCTAATTCAGGAAATAAAATGACGTTCAGGACAATGAAAAGATCAATTAAGACAAGTGAGCTGCTCCTCTTTCACTGTCCTGAACACTTGCCTGAATTAGACCAAGAGATGGAAACACATGATGTTTTGTCTTGTAATCTGTTTATCCTTGTTGTTCAGCGGACTTGATATTAATTGTCAATTTTCGGAGCATCTCCCACAAGAGGGAGAAGTGGTGGGCATGGGGATTTCATGTGGGTCTGCTGGAAGGGAACTTGCCTGTGTTCCACAAGCCTGTAATGTTACATGTGCAATTTGCAATTGTTCTAACTGCTTAATAAATACTCACCGTAAGTGGGTCTATTCTGAAGAACAGGGCGATTTCAAAGAAGTGAAAAAGAACTCTGCGATTTTGAAGAAGTAACAAAAAAAAAATCTGTAGCAAATCCACTATCTGCTGGATTCCATTCTAAACAATTTTTGAATTGCATACAGGTATCTATGATTCTCAACCATGAATCAAAACAAAATGATAAAATTCTTTAGCATACAGGTACGCATCTTGCCATCATATGGCAGCAACGCCTTGAGGATCAAATTTACAGGAGATGGAATACATCTGATATTCTTGTTAATCACAGCTCTTATTTCACAATGACTGTACTGCCCTGAAGTCCTACAGGTTCACAGCATGTACCAACTTTATTCATCAGATATCTAAAAACAAAACATTCCCATTATGTGTGTGTCATTTATTTAACGTCTTTCCACTATATCGTGATATTAGACGAGTTATATTCTTTGAAACGTGCTTTTTTTTCATTGTCTTTTTTACATCTAATTCTGGTACATCCCATCACCATTTTCATAAAAGGAGCTACAAGACTGCTGGGGAACAGTCACAGTAGTATGAACTTGATTATTTCTCAATTTTAGGGGGTGGCTGCACTCTTGTCTCGGAAGCATAGCAGATCCAAATCATCACGGCGCGAATTTCAATCGCCAATGCCAACCGTTTAGTGCAAAGGGTTGCCACAAACCATGATAATTACGTTACCTTGCAGTAAATGTTGGTATACATATATGCATCATCGACTACACCATCCTGTAGGCATCTTTGGTAATCGCAACTCTTGCCTATCACATCTACAAAGGGTGTATTACCGCAAAAGCCCCAAAACAAGTCAATACCACTGGCCAACTTAAATTTACATGTTCTCTACAATTAACATTTCCCTTTTCAAATGGGCTGGGGGGTTTTCCCCCCCTTCCACATGTTACAATTTTTTTTGTACACCATCCAACAACTTTTAACAACTTTTTTCACAGACAGCCCTAGAAGACCTGTCAAAGAACAGACAAAGCACCACAGCTGACCTCTATCTCTTGGCCACAACTGACCTCCATCTCTTGGCCACAACTGGCCTCCATCTCTTGGCCACAACTGGCCTCCATCTCTTGGCCACAACTAGCCTCCATCTCTTGGCCCACAACTGACCTCCATCTCTTGGCCACAACTGACCTCCATCTCCTGGCCCATGGCTGATGCCAGTGGTATGGAAAACAGCTGCCACCATCACATGTTAAGTTTTAACTCTGGGAAAAAAAAAAAAAGCTACCAAAGCACACACACACACACAAAAAAAAAAAAAAAAAAAAAAAAATCAAACTGACACACTGTTACCCAGCTGCTTGACAGATATGTCCAAAGGCAGTTAAGTTCAGTTTGTTCTTGCTCCAGTCCCCCCCCCCCCCCCCCCCCCCCCCTCTCCCCCCCCTACCTATTCGTGTGTTTTTTTTTTTTTCACAATGGTTTCTTTACAACTGAGTGGCATTTTCAGGTTCTTTAGGCCTATGATATAATTTTCAACTTTAAACAGCAGTTTTGATTAATTTCTGACCACTGCAGAAATGAGGAGAAATGAGAACCAAAGAAATTTAACCTATCATACCAGCTGAAACATGAAAGGGCGATACCTCAGCTAGCAAACAAACACCACATCAAATATTTCTGAATGCAAATGGGTTTTACAAGAAGGTTGGACAACTGTAATACAGGCTCCAAAATGACCATTAAACAGCAAGAGCAAAGAAGTCAAAGACTCCATCTTAAATAGTCAAAACCATCAGACTCTCAGGGTTTTAAAGTGGCGCTATGAAAAGTATGGGAAATCCAGGCCCAGGTACATCACATACATGCATGCACATGTTTTTTTTGTCCAATGCCAATTTTTCTAAGGAAACGGTTCATGAAAACGCCCAACACTTTTTTTGTGTGGTAACAAACGGTCAACACTTCATTTATCTACATACTGTTAAAAAAAAAAAAAAAAAAAAAAAAAAAGTACAAATGATTGTTAAAAATACTACCAGTTAGAAACATATACCAATTTATAAACTGGAAGAAAGTTCCCCCTCCCCTCCCCCAATTAAAGTAAGATGGAACATAAATTTGAACAACTGGATTGCAGGTTTTGCAGTCCTAAAATCTCAGATGATCATCATTCTTTGCCATCAGTTTTTTGCTCCATTCACTGGGCAACACAGCCAACCATAAACCTTAAAATCTGGATTTGAATTTTAAACAAACCAACCTACGGCCTTGTTTAACCCTCTTGCATTTGCATTTTTTCAGCCCCAAACTGCTCCTAGTATTCATATTGTCCTGAGAAATCAATGGAATGCAGTCAGTTCACGACCCTAGTCTTTGTGAATTGATAATTTCCCACACCCACACACAACTGCCAAGATTTCACTGGACACCTCAGGGATGCCCATTAATTTTGGCCGGCCTTGACTTCAAACAAGGTCGCAGAGTGAGGGGAAAGTAACACGGCACGTGCAAACAGGTTGCGGCCATAACAAACACGGGGGGAGACGAACAGAGCCGCCGGATATGGGCGAAACAAATGCAAGAGGGTTAAGAACAAATATGAGAATGAAACGAAAATAGAAAAGTTTATGTTCTGCATGTCTGGTTTAAAAGTGCCTATCATGTGAATGGTATCCAACCAACAAATCTCCTCTCTTCAATGAAGTCACGATCTCTTCATTTCTCTCTGGCAAAAACTGAGCTGCAGACATTCTCCGTTTCCACCTGCTCTCAGCAAGCAAGCTATTTTCACTGGCTGCGAGGCACTGGCAGGAGAAGTGGCATGCAGTGAATCGCCAGCAAAGAAACAAGTCAATCTGTACTGCGCACCCTCGGTACTTAGGATTTCCAGGAATAGTTTGGGAGCTTTACGCCTGACCACCTCATGAGCGGCCACTCACTCTCATTGCGTGACAAGGAATGACTAGAAATACAGCAGCACAGTCCACATCCGAGGCAGATTGACTGACCAACCGATCAATACAGTCCACATCTGATGTAGATTGACTGACCAACGGATCAGCGCCAAGTCCTGACCCCCATGTGTGAACAGACCCTGTGGACTGCACAGACAGGCTGGCTTCCCTGCAGCACAGAGTTGGCAAGCTTAACCAGCACCTCTCTACTGGTTCTTTGGTGCTGTACCCTTCTTATACCATGTTCTGTGCTCATTTCGAAAAGCCTTCCGCTATCTCCACACACCTGCATCCATCATCTCCACCAGCCAGCCGACCATCTCTGCAAGCCAGTCAACCATCTCCACAATCTGGTCAATCATCTCCATCAGCCAGTCAGTCATCTCAACAATCCAATCATCTCCACAAGGCAGTCAATCACCACCACAATCCAGCCAATCATCACCACAAGCCAGCCAATCCACCACAATCCTCACCACAAGCCAGTCCACCATCTCCACAAGCCAGTCCATCATCTCCACAAGCCAGCCAATCCACCACAAGCCAGTCCACCATCTCCACAAGCCAGCCAATCATCACGAAGCAACCAGCCATCACTAACCAGCCTAGTCATCACTCTGAACCAGCTTTTGACCCAGGCAAGCCAGCGAACAAGCCAGGTCAGCCATCACCAGCAGCCAGGCCATCGTCTCCTGTAAGCCAGCCAGCAACCCTGGCCAGCCCGTCAGTCATCACATGAAGTTAGCGAAACAACTGCATCAGCCAGCTCACCACCACCTCCCCCTCTCCCAACCAGTCCGTGATCACCACCAGCCCATCGGCCATCTTCATGAGCAAGCCAAGCCAACAACAACGCCCCTAACAAGCAAACCATCCCCACGAGCCAGCCAGAGATCCCATCAAGGCAGCCACGCATCCCTGAAAGCCAGCAAATTATCCCTTTTAAGCCAGCCAATCTCGGAGAGTTCTGCCCAGTCTGTCCCAGGGGTGGAAGGGGGGAAGAAGCTCGGCAGACTGCACACGACCATGTTGGCGCTTCACGACTTGCTGTCCTGCTTCTTCAGTGTTCTCTTTTTGGCCAGGGCCGCGCAGTTGTTGGTCCCAGCGCTGAGTGCTGCCACACGTTCGTTGGTAGTCTGCACGAGCTCTGTTAACTCCTCCTGAGGACGAGAGGAGAGGAAACAAACAATTTTTAAAAATCAAAAAATACCATTCAGCCATATTCCTCCAGCAAATCTAACTGCAGTTCTAGAGACAATACGTGTATTTTCTATCTGCATGGCATTTACAACATGACACTGGAGGCAAAGAGCATCTCAATAAAATCAACCGATTCAAAGACACACAGAAAATGACGCATAAAAACGAAGACGCAAAAAGAACATGTTTTAATATGTGCGTGTGTGTATGTGTTTGTCAGTGTGCATGTGCATGACTGTGAAAGTATTATTTGTTTGCTGTTGCTGTTTGATTACAGGTTTTCAAAGAACCAACAAAGAAAAACAAATCAGATACTCGGCATTCAAAGTCAGCCTAGCAACAATGAAGCCACATCAGGGCTGCAGTACTAAAGTCATACAGACGTAATGTAGATAGTAACACATATCTATGCACATTCACAAGTTTTCTTTTGTAATTTTTCTAATGAGCCACATCAATTCTTCTGACAGATTCACAATGAGGGGGAAAAAGTCTTTGTGGACTTATTTTCACAGCAACAGCGTCACGAAGTGGACACAAAAGAACAGACTGTTATGCTACACATCAACACCTGGTCTTTCTAGTGTCTGAATCACTAGACACACCATGTCATTATACTGCAACACACATCGCCTTTCTTAATTATAACAAACACAGTTCTCACTTGATCACTACGCTCACCGTTTCGTTTAAACTATATGCTGTCTCTCTTCATTGCTACATACATTTTTCCTAAATTGCTACGCAAACAGCATTTCAAAATTTGGGCATACCGTCTTTCTATACAGAACACTTTCTCTCTTTCTATATAATAGCAAAACATCCTCTCTCTTCATGATGGCATACACAAACTTCCGACGACAACCAGGTCAGGAGCCAAAGGGGAGCTTACCTCCGTGTACCTGTAGAAGAGCTTGGCCGCCTTGACGTGGCGCTTCCTCTGCACATGCCTCAGTCCATGCTCCAGACACAGAATCTGCTCGTCATGCTCGTTCAGCACCTGCAGTGACAGACAAGGCTTGTGCTCAGTGCCCTCAGCAGCAGCCCTTCCCACTCAAGTCATGCTGACCCACCACAGAGGCTGCATCATATCTAGTACTTCTAACAGACCTGCCCTCCCTTCATCAGACTTGAGGGGAAGTTCTTCGAAGAAGAAGAAGAAGAACATGTGACGGTAGACGGGTATCTATGTGTGGCATAACATCCTCAACGACAAAAAAACCCAAAACTTTTCTTTTGCAATTCTGCGTACCGTTTTCTTCATCAAAAAAATAAATTTCACAAAACAATCATTTTTTAACATCTGCCTCAGTTTCTTCTTTTAAACATTTCTGTGTCGGTCTCAAAGTCTCTATGGTAGCAACGGCCATTTGACCACTAAATCTATCTTGGAGAGATGCTGAAGTGGCTTTTTTACATTTCAGCAGTAAACTGCCTCCTTTTCACTTTTCATACTTCAGGACCATCAATGCTTTTATAGTGTCTTTGTCCAAAAAAGGCTGAAAACCTCCTCATTTTTTCTGGAAGATTTGTGTGAGGATGGACCTCTAAACAACCTCCATGTGAAATTCTGAAATGCATGAGGCAGACTGTACATCAAGATGATGTATAACCAAAAAAAAAACACTTGATGTGAACAATACACAGATACATTTCTGTGCACTCAGCATGGAACGTCTGTTCAATTCTGATTTTCTTTAACCAGCATCACACTTCAATATGATGGCGGCAGCACATGAACTAAATGGAAACTGCTGACCAGACCTTCAACTGAAACTGCAAACTGGGGACATACACAGCAGCTGTGTGAATGTAACATGATGAAAAAAAAAATGAAAAAAAAAAAAAAAACCCTGTTCTTTTTCCTGGAGAAGGCAGAATTTTTGTGTGTGTGTGGTCAAGCAGAACAGCAGAATGAAGTGAACCCCAGTGGGATGAATACTGCCGAAAACAGAAGGGTGGATGGGTGTGGATAAAGCATGACCATGAATAGAAAGCACTTGAGGTCAGGATCTATGGATATAGTCATGTCATGGATGTTTAGCCAACCACAGAGGCCACAACAAAGACAGTGTGGGCACACAGAGCTGCCCAGGCCTCTACAGCACAAAGTGTAGCATTTTGACATGTTACCTGTGCACTCCAAACTCTACTACTTGTATGGTAAAACACAGTGGTTACCATACAAGTAGTAGAGTTGGAGTGCAACAGGTAACATGTCAAAATGCTACACTTTGTGCTGTAGAGGCCTGGGCAGCTCTGTGTGCCCACACTGTCTTGTTGTGGCCTCTGTGGTTGGCTAAACATCCATGACATGACTATATCCATAGATCCTGACCTCAAAGTGCTTTCTATTCATGGTCATGCTTTATCCACACCCATCCACCCTTCTGTTTTTCGGCAGTATTCATCCCACTGGGGTTCACTTCATTCTGCTGTTCTGCTTGACCACACACACACAAAAATTCTGCCTTCTCCAGGAAAAAGAACAGGGTTTTTTTTTTCATTTTTTTTTTCATCATGTTACATTCACACAGCTGCTGTGTATGTCCCCAGTTTGCAGTTTCAGTTGAAGGTCTGGTCAGCAGTTTCCATTTAGTTCATGTGCTGCCGCCATCATATTGAAGTGTGATGCTGGTTAAAGAAAATCAGAATTGAACAGACGTTCCATGCTGAGTGCACAGAAATGTATCTGTGTATTGTTCACATCAAGTGTTTTTTTTTGGTTATACATCATTCTTGATGTACAGTCTGCCTCATGCATTTCAGAATTTCACATGGAGGTTGTTTAGAGGTCCATCCTCACACAAATCTTCCAGAAAAAATGAGGAGGTTTTCAGCCTTTTTTTGGACAAAGACACTATAAAAGCATTGATGGTCCTGAAGTATGAAAAGTGAAAAGGAGGCAGTTTACTGCTGAAATGTAAAAAAGCCACTTCAGCATCTCTCCAAGATAGATTTAGTGGTCAAATGGCCGTTGCTACCATAGAGACTTTGAGACCGACACAGAAATGTTTAAAAGAAGAAACTGAGGCAGATGTTAAAAAATGATTGTTTTGTGAAATTTATTTTTTTGATGAAGAAAACGGTACGCAGAATTGCAAAAGAAAAGTTTTGGGTTTTTTGTCGTTGAGGATGTTATGCCACACATAGATACCCGTCTACCGTCACATGTTCTTCTCTTCTTCTTCGAAGAACTTCCCCTCAAGTCTGATGAAGGGAGGGCAGGTCTGTTAGAAGTACTAGATATGATGCAGCCTCTGTGGTGGGGTCAGCATGACTTGAGTGGGAAGGGCTGCTGCTGAGGGCACTGAGCACAAGCCTTGTCTGTCACTGCAGGTGCTGAACGAGCATGACGAGCAGATTCTGTGTCTGGAGCATGGACTGAGGCATGTGCAGAGGAAGCGCCACGTCAAGGCGGCCAAGCTCTTCTACAGGTACACGGAGGTAAGCTCCCCTTTGGCTCCTGACCTGGTTGTCGTCGGAAGTTTGTGTATGCCATCATGAAGAGAGAGGATGTTTGCTATTATATAGAAAGAGAGAAAGTGTTCTGTATAGAAAGACGGTATGCCCAAATTTTGAAATGCTGTTTGCGTAGCAATTTAGGAAAAATGTATGTAGCAATGAAGAGAGACAGCATATAGTTTAAACGAAACGGTGAGCGTAGTGATCAAGTGAGAACTGTGTTTGTTATAATTAAGAAAGGCGATGTGTGTTGCAGTATAATGACATGGTGTGTCTAGTGATTCAGACACTAGAAAGACCAGGTGTTGATGTGTAGCATAACAGTCTGTTCTTTTTGTGTCCACTTCGTGACGCTGTTGTTGCTGTGAAAATAAGTCCACAAAGACTTTTTCCCCTCATTGTGAATCTGTCAGAAGAATTGATGTGGCTCATTAGAAAAATTACAAAAGAAAACTTGTGAATGTGCATAGATATGTGTTACTATCTACATTACGTCTGTATGACTTTAGTACTGCAGCCCTGATGTGGCTTCATTGTTGCTAGGCTGACTTTGAATGCCGAGTATCTGATTTGTTTTTCTTTGTTGGTTCTTTGAAAACCTGTAATCAAACAGCAACAGCAAACAAATAATACTTTCACAGTCATGCACATGCACACTGACAAACACATACACACACGCACATATTAAAACATGTTTCTTTTTGCGTCTTCGTTTTTATGCGTCATTTTCTGTGTGTCTTTGAATCGGTTGATTTTATTGAGATGCTCTTTGCCTCCAGTGTCATGTTGTAAATGCCATGCAGATAGAAAATACACGTATTGTCTCTAGAACTGCAGTTAGATTTGCTGGAGGAATATGGCTGAATGGTATTTTTTGATTTTTAAAATTGTTTGTTTCCTCTCCTCTCGTCCTCAGGAGGAGTTAACAGAGCTCGTGCAGACTACCAACGAACGTGTGGCAGCACTCAGCGCTGGGACCAACAACTGCGCGGCCCTGGCCAAAAAGAGAACACTGAAGAAGCAGGACAGCAAGTCGTGAAGCGCCAACATGGTCGTGTGCAGTCTGCCGAGCTTCTTCCCCCCTTCCACCCCTGGGACAGACTGGGCAGAACTCTCCGAGATTGGCTGGCTTAAAAGGGATAATTTGCTGGCTTTCAGGGATGCGTGGCTGCCTTGATGGGATCTCTGGCTGGCTCGTGGGGATGGTTTGCTTGTTAGGGGCGTTGTTGTTGGCTTGGCTTGCTCATGAAGATGGCCGATGGGCTGGTGGTGATCACGGACTGGTTGGAGAGGGGGAGGTGGTGGTGAGCTGGCTGATGCAGTTGTTTCGCTAACTTCATGTGATGACTGACGGGCTGGCCAGGGTTGCTGGCTGGCTTACAGGAGACGATGGCCTGGCTGCTGGTGATGGCTGACCTGGCTTGTTCGCTGGCTTGCCTGGGTCAAAAGCTGGTTCAGAGTGATGACTAGGCTGGTTAGTGATGGCTGGTTGCTTCGTGATGATTGGCTGGCTTGTGGAGATGGTGGACTGGCTTGTGGTGGATTGGCTGGCTTGTGGAGATGATGGACTGGCTTGTGGAGATGGTGGACTGGCTTGTGGTGAGGATTGTGGTGGATTGGCTGGCTTGTGGTGATGATTGGCTGGATTGTGGTGGTGATTGACTGCCTTGTGGAGATGATTGGATTGTTGAGATGACTGACTGGCTGATGGAGATGATTGACCAGATTGTGGAGATGGTTGACTGGCTTGCAGAGATGGTCGGCTGGCTGGTGGAGATGATGGATGCAGGTGTGTGGAGATAGCGGAAGGCTTTTCGAAATGAGCACAGAACATGGTATAAGAAGGGTACAGCACCAAAGAACTAGTAGAGAGGTGCTGGTTAAGCTTGCCAACTCTGTGCTGCAGGGAAGCCAGCCTGTCTGTGCAGTCCACAGGGTCTGTTCACACATGGGGGTCAGGACTTGGCGCTGATCCGTTGGTCAGTCAATCTACATCAGATGTGGACTGTATTGATCGGTTGGTCAGTCAATCTGCCTCGGATGTGGACTGTGCTGCTGTATTTCTAGTCATTCCTTGTCACGCAATGAGAGTGAGTGGCCGCTCATGAGGTGGTCAGGCGTAAAGCTCCCAAACTATTCCTGGAAATCCTAAGTACCGAGGGTGCGCAGTACAGATTGACTTGTGTTCTTTGCTGGCGATTCACTGCATGCCACTTCTCCTGCCAGTGCCTCGCAGCCAGTGAAAATAGCTTGCTTGCTGAGAGCAGGTGGAAACGGAGAATGTCTGCAGCTCAGTTTTTGCCAGAGAGAAATGAAGAGATCGTGACTTCATTGAAGAGAGGAGATTTGTTGGTTGGATACCATTCACATGATAGGCACTTTTAAACCAGACATGCAGAACATAAACTTTTCTATTTTCGTTTCATTCTCATATTTGTTCTTACCCTCTTGCATTTGTTTCGCCCATATCCGGCGGCTCTGTTCGTCTCCCCCGGTGTTTGTTATGGCCGCAACCTGTTGCACGTGCCGTGTTACTTTCCCTCACTCTGCGACCTTGTTTGAAGTCAAGGCCGGCCAAAATTAATGGGCATCCCTGAGGTGTCCAGTGAAATCTTGGCAGTTGTGTGGGGTGTGGGAAATTATCAATTCACAAAGACTAGGGTCGTGAACTGACTGCATTCCATTGATTTCTCAGGACAATATGAATACTAGGAGCAGTTTGGGGCTGAAAAATGCAAATGCAAGAGGGTTAAACAAGGCCGTAGGTTGGTTTGTTTAAAATTCAAATCCAGATTTTAAGGTTTATGGTTGGCTGTGTTGCCCAGTGAATGGAGCAAAAACTGATGGCAAAGAATGATGATCATCTGAGATTTTAGGACTGCAAAACCTGCAATCCAGTTGTTCAAATTTATGTTCCATCTTACTTTAATTGGGGGAGGGGAGGGGGAACTTTCTTCCAGTTTATAAATTGGTATGTTTCTAACTGGTAGTATTTTTAACAATCATTTGTACTTTTTTTTTTTTTTTTTTTTTTTTTTTAACAGTATGTAGATAAATGAAAGTGTTGACCGTTTGTTACCACACAAAAAAAGTGTTGGGCGTTTTCATGAACCGTTTCCTTAGAAAAATTGGCATTGGACAAAAAAAACATGTGCATGCATGTATGTGATGTACCTGGGCCTGGATTTCCCATACTTTTCATAGCGCCACTTTAAAACCCTGAGAGTCTGATGGTTTTGACTATTTAAGATGGAGTCTTTGACTTCTTTGCTCTTGCTGTTTAATGGTCATTTTGGAGCCTGTATTACAGTTGTCCAACCTTCTTGTAAAACCCATTTGCATTCAGAAATATTTGATGTGGTGTTTGTTTGCTAGCTGAGGTATCGCCCTTTCATGTTTCAGCTGGTATGATAGGTTAAATTTCTTTGGTTCTCATTCTCTCCTCATTTCTGCAGTGGTCAGAAATTAATCAAAACTGCTGTTTAAAGTTGAAAATTATATCATAGGCCTAAAGAACCTGAAAATGCCACTCAGTTGTAAAGAAACCATTGTGAAAAAAAAAAAAAAACACACGAATAGGTGGGGAGAGAGGAAGGGGGGGGGGGGGGGGGGGGGGGGGACTGGAGCAAGAACAAACTGAACTTAACTGCCTTTGGACATATCTGTCAAGCAGCTGGGTAACAGTGTGTCAGTTTGATTTTTTTTTTTTTTTTTTTTTTTGTGTGTGTGTGTGTGTGTGCTTTGGTAGCTTTTTTTTTTCCCAGAGTTAAAACTTAACATGTGATGGTGGCAGCTGTTTTCCATACCACTGGCATCAGCCATGGGCCAGGAGATGGAGGTCAGTTGTGGCCAAGAGATGGAGGTCAGTTGTGGCCAAGAGATGGAGGCTAGTTGTGGCCAAGAGATGGAGGCCAGTTGTGGCCAAGAGATGGAGGCCAGTTGTGGCCAAGAGATGGAGGTCAGTTGTGGCCAAGAGATAGAGGTCAGCTGTGGTGCTTTGTCTGTTCTTTGACAGGTCTTCTAGGGCTGTCTGTGAAAAAAGTTGTTAAAAGTTGTTGGATGGTGTACAAAAAAAAATTGTAACATGTGGAAGGGGGGGAAAACCCCCCCAGCCCATTTGAAAAGGGAAATGTTAATTGTAGAGAACATGTAAATTTAAGTTGGCCAGTGGTATTGACTTGTTTTGGGGCTTTTGCGGTAATACACCCTTTGTAGATGTGATAGGCAAGAGTTGCGATTACCAAAGATGCCTACAGGATGGTGTAGTCGATGATGCATATATGTATACCAACATTTAACTGCAAGGTAACGTAATTATCATGGTTTGTGGCAACCCTTTGCACTAAACGGTTGGCATTGGCGATTGAAATTCGCGCCGTGATGATTTGGATCTGCTATGCTTCCGAGACAAGAGTGCAGCCACCCCCTAAAATTGAGAAATAATCAAGTTCATACTACTGTGACTGTTCCCCAGCAGTCTTGTAGCTCCTTTTATGAAAATGGTGATGGGATGTACCAGAATTAGATGTAAAAAAGAGACAAAAAAAAAAAAAGCACGTTTCAAAGAATATAACTCGTCTAATATCACGATTAGTGGAAAGACGTTAAATAAATGACACACACATAATGGGAAATGTTTGTTTTTAGATATCTGATGAATAAAGTTGGTACATGCTGTGAACCTGTAGGACTTCAGGGCAGTACAGTCATTGTGAAATAAGAGCTGTGATTAACAAGAATATCAGATGTATTCCATCTCCTGTAAATTTGATCCTCAAGGCGTTGCTGCCATATGATGGCAAGATGCGTACCTGTATGCTAAAGAATTTTATCATTTTGTTTTGATTCATGGTTGAGAATCATAGATACCTGTATGCAATTCAAAAATTGTTTAGAATGGAATCCAGCAGATAGTGGATTTGCTACAGATTTTTTTTGTTACTTCTTCAAAATCGCAGAGTTCTTTTTCACTTCTTTGAAATCGCCCTGTTCTTCAGAATAGACCCACTTACGGTGAGTATTATTAAGCAGTTAGAACAATTGCAAATTGCACATGTAACATTACAGGCTTGTGGAACACAGGCAAGTTCCCTTCCAGCAGACCCACATGAAATCCCCATGCCCACCACTTCTCCCTCTTGTGGGAGATGCTCCGAAAATTGACAATTAATATCAAGTCCGCTGAACAACAAGGATAAACAGATTACAAGACAAAACATCATGTGTTTCCATCTCTTGGTCTAATTCAGGCAAGTGTTCAGGACAGTGAAAGAGGAGCAGCTCACTTGTCTTAATTGATCTTTTCATTGTCCTGAACGTCATTTTATTTCCTGAATTAGACCAAAGAGGTCAAAACATGTCGGGTTTGTCCTGCAGTTTGGGCCTGTTTGATGGACTCGCCAGTAATTTTCAAAACTTTAGTCACCTCACTTCAAAACTAACAAATTAGTGGTGTTATTTCTGTATTAATATAGTGGTATTTCTATTGAATACAATGGTATTATTTCTGTGTTGAATATAGTGGTATTCTGTATTGAATACAGTGGTATTGTTGTGTATTGAATAGTCATTTTTTTTCTTTTTAACCTTGGGGCCTCTTCTCTGTAAAGTCCCTTAGCTCATTAACTGAAAGGCCCAATAAAAAACTCCAGATCAAGCAGTGGAAGTATAGTATGGATGTACTGTGGTAATTGGGTATCTGCCTCGGATCAAGCAGTGGTAGTATAGTATGGATGTACTGTGGTAATTGGGGCACCTGCTTCAGATCAAGCAGTGGAAGTATAGTATGGATATGATGTGCAACTCCCTCCACCGTGCCCATGTCCCAAACGATTTGTTGTCCTTACGACATTAAGCTAAGGGAATTAATGTTTAACATAAGAATAGTAGGAGCATGCCATTGCATGCTGACAAAATGTGAGTGAAATTTCTGTATAGATGCAACCAGTGCTGTGAAAATGGTCAGTGTGATGTTTGGCTGCTGTTGGGTTCTTTTTTTTTTTTAATGCCTGTATTTTGTTTGTTTTCGGGATGACCATGTTCTAAACTTAGCTGGTTTGTTTTAATTAAAAAGAAAAAATCTTTAGCAGTCATTACATGTGTCTGAAAAAAAATTTGCGAGCATGTGTGTTGGAGTTGTCAGAATGTTTTGTCTGTCCAAAGCTGTATCTTTTGGGTGCGTTTCGCCAAAGAGGTATTGTTTGGGTGCGTTTCCTTCTCCCTCCTAGTTTGTTCAATAAACTGCAAATGTTTGGACACTTAAAACAAAAACAACAAAAAAAAAAAAAACCAACCTGCCACAAAGCAGTGCCTTCAGGTTCAAAAGGAAACCAAGTCCAATAGCTGTGCTTTTCAGTCATTTCAAGGGCTTGATGTAAATGGCACAAATATAAAAGGAAGGAACAAGGAGCATAGGACAAGTAGAAAAGTTGCTTATCCATGCCGCATTTATAAATTACATTGTTTTATACTCCCATTTTTACCCCGTTTTATGTCATGCCCCAGACACATCTCAAGCTTCGACGACCGTGCCAACCTGTGCCAACCTGTCCCAAGCTCAGACCAAAGTTGACCTTTCCCCCGGACTGTGAGATGTATACAGCCTTTTCATGAGCGACATTTGTAGACCGTTCCCCAAGTGCCAGAGGGTTATATGGCCTTTTTCACAAGCTCCTGCCAGGGAATGCGATCTTCAAGATGACAGACATTCATTTGATGGTTGTGTACAGATTAGCTGCAAGGCAGAGGCGGACTATTGCAATAACCAGCCTGCAACAAATATTGAAATGCGAAGTTGATGCAGAATATCGCTAGTTAAAGCCACAAGCTACAGGACTTTACAAATTTGGTGAGCATTGGGTGACTTTATCAAGCATTCTGACATAATCTGACTGTAAACTGCTCTTCGGCTAGGTGTGACCTATGCTTAAGTTAAAAAGAATCGATTCTGGCACTTGAGTCTTATCACGTCCTTGCTCCTTTTTTCCCCCCTCAAGCTGCTATATCAATCGGCTAGTCACAGAGTGAATCACACTCACCTCCTACTCATACTCATTACCATAGAATTGTCATACACGCATTTACCATAGCATCATCATGCATGCATTACCATAGCATCATCATGCATGCATTACTATAGCATTATCATACACGCGCATTACCATAGCAGTATCATACATGCGTTACGTTTCCATAGCACGATCATACGCACATTACCATAGCAAGATCCCACACATATTGCCATGGCACGATCACACACACATCACCATAGTGTTATCACGCACACATCACCATAGCATTATCACACACACATCACCATAGCATTATCACACACATTACCGCAGCGTTAGCACACACACATAACATAGCATGATCACACATTACAATAGCATTCACACACATTACAATAGCATTATCATCCCACAAGTCACCTGACCTCGCCACTCCCATCGGGCGCCACTCCCATCGGGCGCCACCATGCTATGATCCATTCCAGCTCTGTTTCACAATTTTTCATGTGGTAGTACTAGGGGGGAATGATCCTGAAGTTGATCAGTGTGGAACTGGAGCACAAAACACTGGACACAGCTGGCCTGTGCTTTGTATCAAGTGGAAGAGAGAACTCTGAGGGACTATTATGAAGAGGCATCTTCTTTGAACAGGGCAAGTGGCATCTTCTTGGACTCGTTTAACATGTCTTACTACCACTCTTCTGATGACACATGGGTTACCCCGAGCTCATAGCACTGTCCTAACTTGGCCACTGTTAGTTCTACTGAACGCCACATCACTTAAAGAGTGTAAACAATCCAGCAGTAAACACATTGTGCATTCTTCTGAAAAAACAAAAAGCTGTTGTTCTGGCAAACACTGGTTTTCCCAGTCAACTGTGTTGCAGAAATAAGAGCTCCACCAACAGAACCTGAAATTATGACTTTCCATTTCTTTCTATAAATCATTACCTCCCTCTCTCCTGTTGTAACCAGTTTTGTTCCTGGATTGAGAGGGAGGGAGGCGGAGGGGAGTGGGCAGACTGGCACCATGTGACAAGCTGTCCGTCACCCTGTTGACACTACAGCTAGGACTGACCTTCAGTTGGGAGCTGGCATGAAGCTGGCATCAAGGGCAGCAACTGTCCATCACTTTTACAATTGTTATGCTTTATTGCTGGGTTTTTTTTTTTTTTTTTTTAGGTGAACTGTCAGAAATTCACTGCACCTGAAATTTAACAAGCAGATAGTGGTATGACAGGTGTATTCACTACCCGCTTTAAGTAAAGGTCTATGTTCACTGGCGCTCAACATGAATGTATAATTTAACTGTTTAAGTTTACTATTTAGCCTACAGAACGGTGCTCAACATGAAATATATAAAACTGTTTAAAGTTTATTATTTAACGTACAAAACAATGCTCAACATGAATGTACAAGACTTTTAAGTTTAATATTTAACCAACGAAACCTAAGCACCAATGCCTTCAAAGCAGTGTAGGACACTCATTGTGTGCATATCAAAGCATCAACATCCAGTTTCACTGTGCTGGTAATCTCTGCTGCATCAACAGTTTTTATGTTTTAATTGATTAGCCATCTTCACAATACCCGTCTTATTCCACAAAACATGTCGTGAATGACATCACACAACATCGAGTGTACACAGTCTTGTATAAGAAAACATTCACACACACGCACACAAAAACCCACTTCTCCATGTCGCCAAGTGACATTGCAGATAAAGTGACAAGATGAATGATGGAAGCATTTGTCCGAACTGCATCAACACACTCCTCATCCATTTCCTGTACAGTGTCGCCCTCCTTTGATCCGTACTTCAGTTGCTCGCACCGTCTTGTTCACTTTAAAATAAATCAAAATCAGTGTCCATTGCTGTTCAGTGTCCAGTTCATTGTGAAAGAAAACTTATCAGAATAATAAATTTCACCAGTTCTCATCTTTCATGTATGCGTGTCAAAACGCTGCTCCAACCCGTTTCCTTTGATTTTGATGGGTCTAGCACCCAACGCCTTCACAAACCCCGCCCCCAATCAACACAGGCAAATGGCAAGGTGTGCACATGTCAGACTGCTTACTGCAAGTGCTGACAGTTCAGGCTGCAGGAAGGAAAGGGGAGGCTTTGTCCTGGAGTTCGGTGCCTCCTGTTCATTTAGAGAGCCCACATTCTCCTTTGTTGCTGCATCACAAGATGGCACAGGGTCCCGTCATTGGCCTAAAACAGATCACGTCTGAATGTCGCTGCAAACAAACACATATTCACAAAAACTAATTTAGTCGGTAGCATCTCACTGTACTTTCTCTTTGAGTATACTACGTTGAACTGTTTACAACCAACCAGTTTCTAGGCCTTTTGGCAGAATTTTCATTGCTGGTGGAGAACATGAACTAGCTTCCTGGCAGCCTCGTTTTCATTCACCTCTCATCTTGCATTAAATTGGATGAAGCTAAGTGATTGCTCGTTGATTTTTGTCGTCTTCAGTGTTGTGTCACTTGCCTGAAGGAGACCTAAGCGGTCGAAACATGTGGTTTGTCTTGTGATTCGTTTGTCAACGTTTTTTGGTCAGAGCTTTCTCAAACATTTTTCAAATTTGCTGAGATGGTTCGAAGAACAGCAAAATCCTTCCTCTCACAAGGGCCAGCATGACCAAATAAAACACACATGTGATGCTATTTGTCACGTGAACAGCAGTTTGTTCACCAACAACATGAAATCTTTAAAAAAGAAAAATGACTAGGCTGACAATAGGTCATCAATGCTTCCAAATCTTTTTTTCCCCCCCCCCCGTGTCTTCCGAGGATCAGACAACAACGGTTTGCCTTCTTCAGGTAACCCCAGTGACTGCTGAACAGTAATATCGTCAGTGTGTGTAGCTTCTATTGGACCGTAAACATACTTTCCATATCCGGTGAAAGACTGATGGAAATACAAATTCAAAGATACTTGACAAGTAAAACAAGGGAAGTGATGATGTGATCATACACGCCAAGCACACTCTTGTTTGCGGAGAACACGAAGTGATGATGTGATTGTACACGCCAAGCACACTGTTGTTTGCAAAGAACACGAAGTGATGATGTGAACATACACGCCAAGCACACTGTTGTTTGCAAAGAACACGAAAGTCATGAGTGATCGACACACATCGCTGAACACATCCCTCCATTGAACACACTCAATTCATCAGACCATGTCTCCACTGACTGTGCCCCTCACAATAAATCACAGGACTGGAACAGAAACGCTGCGAAGACGACTGTGAAATCCTTGGTACAGGATTGTTAGAATCCCATACGGAATGACAATGATGAAATCTTTAGCACAGGATAAATCACAGGATTATTAAAATCCCATGTGGAATGATGAAAAAAAAAAAAAAAAAAAAAAAACAGCTGAAATTCTGTGTGGAAAGACTAACAGGAATTTCTTGCTGAGGATAAAGCACAAGATTACTGCAAAAGCCGTCTGAAAAAGTGGTGAAATCCCTGGCACCTGGTCCAGCACAAGCACAATGATCCAACAAGGTTTGAGAGTCCTCAGGACTGGATGGGAGAGGGTGCGGCTCCTGACCACCAAGAATGCTTCCGCCCTCAGGTGGTGTCCAGCCTCCGTCCTCAGGTGGTGTCCAGCCTCCGTCCTCAGGTGGTGTCTGGCCTCCAGGGGGTGGTTTGGCAGGACCTGGTCATGGCCGTGCTGATCTCGTGGATCCATTTGTTGGCCACTGTGTGCAAGCACACACACACAGAGGCGTGCGCAGAAGCAACTTCATAGACTAGAGACTGATGCTTCAGAACCCAAAAATAGTTATGGTACAAAATGTGCATGCAATTAAAACAAAATCTAGTGCCGAAGTTTTTTTTTTTTCGCCATTGTTTTTATTTTCCACTCATTTTCCCGTAATTTCCTACATAATTATATAACGTACATACATGCAAAGTAAATTTGCATGCAAACACGTACATAAGTGCTATGCCGATTCTACACAGACGTCATGTGTACACCCAAAGTGTATTGATATGTTTGGATGGTTACAAAAGGTTTTGCGTCTATCATTTAAAATACTGGACAAACTATATCATCATACGATCATTCTGGTGTTAACATTCTCTTTAAAAACTAATGCAATAATGAACTTGGCATGAGAGTGTGTGGATGTGGGTGCGAGATCAATCCTGTTAAGCAACATATGAGGCAGCACAATAGAACATGGCTGACTGATGCTCAGTTTGCAGCAATGTATAAAATCTTCTGTACATGTGACGATGGTGTTCATATCTATTTTGATGTTTGCCTTAGGTCATTAAAAAAAAAATCTTTTTTTTTTTTTTTCAATTAAAAATAAGTTTTCCTTAATTTGCTTGTCCAGTTATTGGTGTTTTCTGCCATCTAGTTTGTTACAGTTTTAGGTGGTACACACACACACACAAATCTAAACATGCATGTAAATGCACATATTCATACTCTTTCAGTCTTTCCCACTAATTTCATCTCACAAGACACTTTATGAAAAATAAAATGAAATTATACTACTACTACTATAACCAATATTTGCATTACTACCACACATTCATTCTCTCTCTCTCTCTCTCTCTCTCTCTCTCTCACTCACACCTCTACATACAGGAGCACATAAGCATTGTCCAAACACACACAGTTGCAAACCGGTTCATATATACAAACTCACAAACACAGAGTAGTCTGAAGATTGACTGCAGGAAGTATTGCACTTCAAACAAGAGAATAGAAAAGGAGCTTTTGAACAGCGAAAGGAATGTAACACATGTAACGCACACACCATCACTTGTTCCATTCGTTTGAAAGTCTACTGATACTGGTTTTCTCTCTCTTAATTCATGATTTAAAAAAAAAAAAGGTCCCAGTTCTGCTCAGTCCAACAATTATCGTTAACCCACTCCATGCACAAACACTCCTTTTTGTCCCAACTCACCCCCTTCTCCCAACTCGCCCCACTTCTCCCAACTCACCCCACTTCTTCCCACTCACCCCACTTCTCCCGACTCACACCACTTCTCCCCACTCACCCCACTTCTCCCGACTCACACCACTTCTCCAGACTCACACCACTTCTCCCAACTCACCCCACTTCTCCCAACTCACCCCACTTCTCCCAAATCACACCACATCTCCCAAATCACATCACACCACATCTCCCAAATCACACCACTTATGAATCGACCGGCTTCTCCCAACTTGCCCCAAATTGACCCGCTTCTCCTGAATCGACCCGCTTCTCCCAACTCTCCCCAAATAGCCCCGCTTCTTCCGAGTCGACCCACTTCTCCCAACTTGCCTCAAATTACCGCCACTTCTTCCGAGTCGACCCACTTCTCCCAACTTGCCTCAAATCATCACCCCCGCTTCTCCTGAGTTAACCCACTTCTCCAACTTGCCTCAAATCACCCCCGCTTCTCCTGAGTTAACCCACTTCTCCCAACTTGCCTCAAATCACCCCCGCTTCTCCTGAGTTAACCCACTTCTCCCACCTTGCCTCAAATCACCACCGCCTCTCCTGAATTGACCTGATTCTCCCATATCACCCCCACTTCTGAATTGATGCGCTTCTCCCAACTGGTCCCAAATCACCCGACCTCTCCTGAATCAACCCGCTTCTCCTAAACTCGCCCAAATCACCCCCACTTCTTCTTAATCACCCCGCTTCTCTCACCCTGCTTCTCCCGAATCACCCCGCTTCTCCTAATTCGCCTCAAATCACCCCCACTTCTGAATCACCCCACTTCTCACAACTTGCCCCGCTTCTCCCAACTCGCCCCAAATCATCCCCACTTTTCTCACCCTGCTTTTCCTGAATCACCCCGCTTCTCACAACTTGCCCCGCTTCTCACACAACTTGCCCCGCTTCTCCCAACTCACCCCACTTCTCTCCAATGATGACAGGGCAACCTCCGTGCAGACTGCGGCTGTCTGGTGAACCATCTGGGCTGAAGTTGTACCAGAAAAGAGCTGCTCTCTGCAACAGCATTGTACAACTGGTTTGGTCCAATCTTTCCTGATGAAATACAGCAAGATGGGCAACTTGATTCGACGGCACCATCAGTCGAAGAAGACATTCTCCCTGATCAGTTAACACCCAGTTTCCATCCAGCATGAACTAATAGCAAAGTTCTCCGTCTCTTTTCACTGTTGCTGTTCAGTCTGCGGTGCTTGCTTTATGCCACAGTGGAACTTTCTGCTTTCTGCAGGACGTGTCAGACATTCAACATTCAGTCGTCTTTATAGATTATAAGCAATTCTGACAGAATACTCCACCCAGAACAGAGCCTCTCTTCTCTTCTTTTTATTATTTTTTTTTACCCCTCTTTACATACATAAATATACTTCACCCCTGGCCAGATTCTCCCTTTCCCATTTTTATATACTTGAAAATACTTCACCCAGACTAGAAAAGTGTCTCCTCCTTTCACCCCTTTATATACATATGAAATATATTTCACCCAGGCTATACATATATATGTGTATTGATATATACTTTAACTGAAATGTCCCTCTCTCTTTCCCTTCTTTTAGATATAAGAAAATACTTTGCACAGGTGAGAAGCCTGTCCATTTCCTTTTTTACATGTATGAAAATATTTCACCTGAACTAAAAACCCTGTTCCCCCTTCTTCTCTTCCTTCTTTACATGTATGAACATGTTTCATCCGAGTCAAAAGTCTCCCTTCTCTCTTTTTACCCCCTCATTCAAGAAAGAGTAATTGGCGCACGCCAAATGCGTCTCCCTCTCTTCCACGTTTATGCTTCAGACAATACCTATCTATTTCTAAAGCCTCCCCCCCCCCCACCCACTCATTCTCTTTTCTCCCTCTTTGTACATACTCAGGACAAGATACTGACACATGCTAAAATCCCCGCTTTTTTCCCTCCCCTATACAAGACAGAGAGTACTTAACCAGACCAAAAGCCTTTCTACCTTTTCCCTCTCCGCATATGACAGACATTACTTACCCCGCACTGAAAGCATCTCTCTCTTTTCCCTCTTTACACAAGACAGACAATACTCACCCAGGACGAAAGCCCTTTTTACTTTTCTCTCAATGTATGCAAGACTGACAAGACTTGAATTAACCCCTGGCCACAAGTCCCTATCCCCTTCCTTCCTTTATAAGTAAGACAGAGTACTTAAACCCACCTCAAAACCTCTCTGCCCTCCTCGTGTATGACTGAATAGTTAACCCAGGACAGAAGCCCTTATTTCTTTATTTCCACATACAGAATTTTTTTTTTTTTACTTAGAAATGGATAAACCAGTTTTATATGCCAAAATTTGTGTTGGCAAAAAGGGACTGCTCAGTCCCAACAATACTACCTGGCTAACTTGAAGCTAGGCAAATCACTTTTTTTTTTAAGTCAGTTTCTTTAGATTTCAAGTTGAGCATACCCAATTGTACTCCTCACAATACACCTTACTGCCTTACGGTGAAAATTTGTATCACCTCATGAGTATGCACACATCAATGCAAGACAGTTGTTGTGAAGGACTGGCCAGGTTGTCCAAAAATTTCTGAATGACCCGATTCGAGTTCGAATTTTACATATCAGTGCTTTTGAGATGTAAATGCATTCCACATGTTTCTCTGAAGAAACAATATAAACTGGGTTAAAACAGCACTCGGGTTAAGGGGATGCTAGCAGGATGCCAAGACAACTGACATATGAAACGCCCTTGAGTTCTAAAGTGGATCTGCAAGCACTCAACTGACTAAAAACCTTAACTTTACAGAAAAAATCTCTCTCTCTCTCTCTCTCTCTCTCTCTCTCTCTCTCTCTCTCTCTCTCTCTCTCTCTCTTCTCTCGTTAGACATTACCTTAATTGGAGGTGCCCCGATGCCCAGGCGAGGAAATACTGTGGCCCCTCCTTGAGACACGTCTCCCAGCTGTCAACAGATCACAGCGTGAGGGAATAAAGGCAGCAGACAACATAAAACCAGCAACTAATGTACCGACAGTGATGCGCCTATGACTAGACATCATCTTAAACAAACAAACAACAAAAATTGACTTGCTGTACAAGCAAATTTCCTGCATGTATAATGTGAATAATGGAGGAGGATTTCAGAATGGTTAATTTCATAGCCTGTGTACACTACAGAGGTTACAAAAAAAGTCTGAACGAAAACATACACACACAACACATTCTTAACTTGCACACTAATCCAGGCCTAGGCCAGCACCTGGTTTTCACCCTTTAAAACTTCCAACATCAGGGTTGAAACAATTCTTACAAATCAAAACTGGGAGGGGCAAAGCAACCCTTGAAAACAGACCACCAAGATGGGGATCCCTGACCAGCCATGAACTGTTCCATGGGACTGCCGAGTCAAGGCATACACTTCCAGGCAAACTCACGTAGATCATGAAGGTGGCGGCACGGTCTCCGCTGTCCTGCAAGTAGACTTCAGCCTCACTGAAAGCATTCCGTTGCTGGAACCCAAGAGGCAAGACGTTAACCCCTGCGCTTCCTGGCTCTTGGATTGTCTTTAACTCTCAACTCAGAATACAGCAATTTTGAACTGCACAATGTCTTACAAAATATTAGTAACAGTTACAGTCATGTGTACAATGGAACAAATCACTTGATGCTCTTTCTGGATTTGAATTCAGAATCTAAAGACATTTTTTATTTTTTAAATCAGCAACCACTGTTAACTAAGTCGGAACATAAATTTGATGGAATGCAGGTAATAAATAGAATTTTTAGAACAGAAAGTTTCAAAATATATGCTAATTCTACAACAGAATGCACGATTTTTTTTGAGGAGCAGGCATGCAAACACAATGAACACAATCATGTGAGGTAAATCACACACACACTCCACACATCTGTACAATATATGAGGCACATATGCCTATTCATACTTGTGTGCATGCAAACTAGCACATACACAGACATGTGCATGCGCATGCGCATGCACCACACACATGTGCATGCATGCAGATAAAGCAAGCATGCACTATATTGAGTTTTTTCGAATCAATATAAAACACACACACCAACCTTGAAGTAGTCATAATGTGGAATGTAATGGCCGCCGATCCCATAATTCACCACCTGCAATGACCGAAAACCAGTTGTCTGCCAATACATTTTTAACCCTTTTTTCTCTAAAACCACTCTGAAAACAGACATGTTTCATGGTTTGATGCTAAGTCCACCAAACACACACACATATGAACAAACATATAAATACACACACATGAACAAACATATAAATACACACACACACATGAACAAACATATACACACACACATATGAACAAAACATATAAATACACACGCACACCCATATGAACAAACACCTATAAATATACACACACATATGAACAAACACATACAAATGCACACACATATGAACAAACGCATATAAATACACACACATATGAACAAACACAAATACCCACACACATACATGAACAAACACATAAATCTACACACACATACATATGAACTAACATATAAATACACACACATATGAACAAACACATACACACACATATGAACAAACACATAAATACACACACACACACACACACACAAACACAACACACACAACACACACACACACACAAAAGAAATTTATCCTTCACCCATCACACAATCTGCCAACCAGTACATCATGTAGTCAATGCGCTTGATCATATCATCTCCAATGGTGCCACGACACTGAATCATTCAAGCGTATCATATCCACTCGGTTGCACTCATGCCTTAACATCAAAATGTGAAAATATTCATCTCTTTCATGGCACAGTGAGCTGCTGATAGCACAGACCTTGTCCAGCACATCTAGGTGGAACAAGCTACAGCACAGGGAATGAGCCACACACTTGACCATTCGTAAAGCAATGTTGGGCAATTTTTCAAAAAACTAAAAAGACACTAAATGTGTTCAGGCATGCTGCATGATGTACACTGAACAAAACAAATGACTATTACAGACATCATGAAGGTATTTGAAGACAATCTCCTGCAAGAAATGCATGCCATTTTCAAGGTGTGCAACTCCGGCAAAAAAAAACAAAAAACGGGAGCCCCACTTGCGGTGTTCACAAGACAGGTGTACCAAGGGTCGTATTGCAAGTGAGTTTTTCAGCAGTTCTACACACAGCGAGATCTCTGTGCTCATTTATCAATGCATGAGGATACTTCACAAGTTCTTCCCTCAGTCCCGATCGACACTGCAAGACTTCGAAACATCATCTCTTTTTTTGTGCACAAAATATTTCTGTCTGTGCACCAATATTATGCTGTTTAATCCATACCCCTTGATCTACAGGTACTGCACACACACATGCACATTTATATATGCTAGTTGTTGTTGTTCGCCCTTTGATTTCGAAGATGGCCATGACTTCAGTCTCTGACGAAGATTGCCGAGTGGGGGTCCGGAAGGAACGCCCACACGTGGAACACATGTAGGTGGGTGCTACAGTGGAGGTGGAGGTAGTTCTGGCCTTTCACACGGCACGCTTTCTCTCAGCTTCTGCTGTGCGTCTCTTCTCCGATGTACATGCACCCTTTGTGATGCTGCTTTGCCAGGCTGGGCGGTCCAGGGCAAGCGACTCCCAGGTGTTGAGGTTGATGTCCAGGCCTTTGAGGGGCACTTTGCTAGAGTATGCTAGTACTCAGAGCGTGGACACAGAGTCACACTCTTCCCATCCTCTCTTTTCTGCAGTATTGTGGTTTTGTGTACGGGAGCAGATAAGTGAATGTATACAAATTTAATGAATGGGAAGTGCTTTGGGATGTCCTCAGGGACAATAAGAACATCCTATTGTTACTACAGCATGTGTGTCTTCTCCCATCTGCCTCTCTCACACCGACTCACACATCTCCTCCACACATCCACACACACACACACACACACACACACACACACACACACACATACACACGCTCTCTCTCTCTCTCTGTCCCTCTCTCCACTTTCAGCCAACCTGAAAATGTTCTCCAAAGCTGCGGCGGGGTCTGAAGATGGCGTGCAGTCGGGTGACCTCTTGGATCCGCTGTGTCAGTCGGTGCAGAGTGAGGCTGCTGAAATCATGCAGCCACGCTCTGGAAGACAGCCAATCAGAAACCATGACTGAAGATCTGATCGTTCATGTCGATCCATGTTTCTTCTTTTTTCGGTCTCTTCTTACTGCGCTTTTGTGCATCGTTCGATGGGGGTGTGTTCTGTTTGAGCCGAATTGATTCGATTGGGTGTGGTCTGTTTGAGCCGAGCTGAGCTGAGCAGAGAATCTCACTTTATTATACAGACAAGAACACATGTGAATAGGTTTGATTTCCTACTAAACATTACTCTGTGATGGGCCAGATCAGGGACACTGGCCATTTCAGAGCCATCACAGCCCAGATGACTAAACAGAGCCCTTTCACAGCTCGTCATCATACACAGAAAGAAAAAGTGCTGTCCTGAACCAATGAATTAACAGTAAAGACAACTGCCTAAAAAAAATGTATGTCAGTTAAGAAAATGATAGTTGAACTGTTGGTGGTCAATGAAAATAAGGTCATGTGTGAGAGCAAAAAGGCGAAGAAGAGAAAAAGGAATTTTCAATGCCAGCCCCCTACACACACGTGCACACGCACACACCCCCACCACCCACACACACACACACAAAATGCCTATTGGCTAATACCACTTCAAAATGGACAGGCAGAGCCGACCTATTCCAGTGCTTGCGTTCTCATCTCCCACTCTCCAGATTACCATAAAATGATCAAGTAATGAACTGTTTCAACAAAGGTAGGTGTTTGGTAAACAAACAGGATAGCAGTGAACAAGTTGTTTGCAAAAAAAAAAAAAAAAAGGAAGAAAGAACCAAAACATATACATTAAAATTGGCTACAAGACACGCTACACATCACTACGTGATCCCTCCATGTCCGACAGACACTCACACTTTGACATGCTACACATCATTACGTGATCCCTCCATGTCCGACAGACACTCACACTACAACACATCACCAAGTGATCCCTCCATGTCCGACAGACACTCACACTTTGACATGCTACACATCAGTAAGTGATCCCTCCATGTCCAACAGACACTCACACTACAACACATCACCAAGTGATCCCTCCATGTCCGACAGACTCACACTTTGACATGCTACACATCAATAAGTGATCCCTCCATGTCCAACAGACACTCACACTACAACACATCAAGTGATCCATCCATGTCCGACAGACACTTTGACACGCTACACATCAGCAAGTGATCCCTCCATGTCCGACAGACACTCACACTACAACACATCAGCAAGTGAGTGATCCCTCCATGTCCAACAGACTTCCACTTTGACACGCTACACATCAGCAAGTGATCCCTCCATGTCCAACAGACTTCCACACTTTGACACGCTACACATCAGCAAGTGATCCCTCCATGTCCGACAGACACTCACACTACAACACATCACCAAGTGATCCCTCCATGTCCAACAGACTTCCACTTTGACACGCTACACATCAGCAAGTGATCCCTCCATGTCCGACAGACACTCACACTACAACACATCACCAAGTGATCCCTCCATGTCCGACAGACACTCACACTTTGACATGCTACACATCACCAAGTGATCCCTCCATGTCCAACAGACTTCCACTTTGACACGCTACACATCAGCAAGTGATCCCTCCATGTCCGACAGACACTCACACTTAGACATGCTACACATCACTACGTGATCCCTCCATGTCCGACAGACACTCACACTTTGACATGCTACACATCACCAAGTGATCCCTCCATGTCTGACAGACACTCACACTTTGACACGCTACACATCACCAAGTGATCCCTCCATGTCCGACAGACTCACACTTTGACATGCAACACATCAATAAGTGATCCCTCCATGTCCGACAGACACTCACACACTACAACACATCACCAAGTGATCCCTCCATGTCCGACAGACTCACACTTTGACATGCTACACATCACCAAGTGATCCCTCCATGTCCAACAGACTTCCACTTTGACACGCTACACATCAGTAAGTGATCCCTCCATGTCCGACAGACACTCACACTACAACACATCAGTAAGTGATCCCTCCATGTCCGACAGACACTCACACTTTGACACGCTACACATCACCAAGTGATCCCTCCATGTCCGACAGACACTCACACTTTGACACGCTACACATCACCAAGTGATCCCTCCATGTCTGACAGACACTCACACTACAACACATCAGTAAGTGATCCCTCCATGTCCGACAGACACTCACACTTTGACATGCCACACATCAATAAGTGATCCCTCCATGTCCGACAGACACTCACACTTAGACATGCCACACATCACCAAGTGATCCCTCCATGTCTGACAGACACTCACACTACAACACATCAATAAGTGATCCCTCCATGTCCGACAGACACTCACACTACAACACATCACCAAGTGATCCCTCCATGTCCGACAGACACTCACACTTTGCCCAGGCGGCGATGCACTCTCAGCACACTGTCGTTCACTGTGGGGCCTGTGTACGCCTGCTGCAACTGTCGGAAAGTAATGGTGTCCAACATCACATGCAAATTTTCTTTCAGTTTCTTTCTTTCTTTGCACACATTTCTTTTATTTAGACATTATGCAATTCCTCCTTCATGGAAACATGGCAACCTGAAATAAACAACAGATTTTATATCTGGTACATATCACTGTTCATTATGGAATTCTTCCTTCATGGAAATATGGCAACCTTAAAAAACAGCAGATTTTATATCTGGTACATTGTTATAACTTGTATCAATCACTGTTCAAAACAAACCTTGTTCAACAACAAACACAGGATGTGTCCACAAATCACTTAAAATCACAAACAAAAACGAAAACAAATGTTAGCCCAAAGTATCATTTCAGGATCACTATGAAATACTTTGTAAGCTTCAATAGTCATCGTAAAAAAAAATGACCATATTACTTTGATCAAATTAAGAGGTCCAGTGCGGTTGAGTTTACGACCAGTAATGGCCTCCAAAGCAGAAAAGGAAGTAGAATGAGAAAGTGCTTATATCCAGACTGAAAGGCCATTTTCAGTGCCATGACAGATCAAGGTTGAAAATGAAGTAGAGCTGATGGAGTAATGAGATGGAGTTTTTTTTTTTTTTTTCAAATTCGTAACTGGAGTAGTTCACCCACAGGCAGCAGAGTAACTGCTTCCTCAGACTGGTACCATCAGTAAAAATTCTTTGAAAGGATGGAAACTGTGAGCAAAACTTGGAGGGGAAAAAGTCTTGTATCAGATTTGTGAATGGGTGCAATAATTGCAGGCACTCAGAATCCTGCATCATGAAACGGTGCCATCTCCTGGCCATATTAGTACTTTCACTCATAGATTTTCCATTGAAAATTGCCTACATTATGAAATAAACTGGTTTTTAATGCTCTCATGTACAAACAGACTACTCTGACTGTCAAGACAAACTGAGGCTGTAGATTAAGCACTGCAGATGGAGTAATGAGATGGAAAATGTTAAATTTCGTATAAAGAAAAAAAAAACTTTAAAAATATGCATGAGTACCATCTGTTTTCATTTTAGTACATCTTCTCCTTCTGCGTATGCAGGCTTATACTCCTGCGGACACTCCCTGTGTAGGGAGTGGAGTTTCGTGTGTATGACTATTTTTTTTTTTTTATCCCACCATTAAGGCAGCCATACTCCAACTTCAGGGAAGGTGCATGCTATGTTGTAACGTGTCATCCATACCAACAGCCAAACTGCCTTCTCTTCCGAAAGCTGGTGATGGGATTTTACGTGTGTGCAAGATGTTTATGCGTGTGTTCACACACAGAACCTCGTTTATAGTCTCATTGAAGGACTGTATGGGAAATGGTGTCAGAACCAATGTTAACTCCGAGGGAAATCCCCTGTACCGAAACAGCCTGGCGGAGATTTGAACCCACAACCCCAAGATTATTGAGTCCGGCGCTCTACCAGTGAGCTATTCTGGCCCCCATTTTAGAACATCAAAACAGCACAGTTTGTGCCGACATGTTACAATGTCACACACAGAAATTGTTCAGGCATTCAAAGCGGTCAACATCCACAGCATGTACGATGGCCACATGCCAATAGTCTGGATGATAACTGCTGGATCAAGGACAGAAGGCAGAACAGATTCCACTTCAGAAGTGACAGGCTTCAAACTCAAACAGGGATCAGTTTACCCCTCCCCCCTCCCCCCCTTCCCCACCCTACCCTTTTCAACTTATTCTTCAGTTGTGGTCTGGGTGCTGGTGTGCGTGTGTGTGTGTGTGTGTGTGTGTGTGTATGTTTCTTTAATGAGGATTTCAAAGCAGCTAGCACTTTCTCAACACGTAATTAAGAATTACAGCAATGGAAGTGGGTGTTTTATTTCTACTTGGTAAACTTTGCTGACCACAGTAAAACTTTATTTTAAAAGAAAATGAATAAATCAATGTTCTATTTTTTTTTTTTTTTTTTTTTAACAAATCAAAACAGATAAAAAGAACGAGCAAAGAAAAAAATCAAAAGCAACTGCTCTACCTATCTACTGTGACAAGCCCTCGGATTAGCAATGGTTTTAAACCAACATAGATGTAAAAAAGTAAAAAAAAATAAAAACTAAAAAAAAAAATGCAGACTAATCATTTTCCCTGCAAATTCTCCATTGCTGGTAAACATTACACCTAACATCCCACTCCGGAACTCATTTTGTCAGGATCAGGATTTGGGGCGTGTGTATCAAACAACTTAGCCTTTTCAGGTTTTTTTTACACCCCCCTTCCATTTTCAGTGCCTGTTAGTCCAGTTGTTGACCAGCTCAGTCTTATTTAACCATCAAAATCATATTTTACTTTAGTTATCGATTCATGTTTATCTATGAGATTCTGAATGTATTTATACTAGGTACACATTTGATGTTAGTTAATTAATTTATGCCAACAATTGGTTACTCTGTTAGTAAATGTGATTTTTTCTCAAATTAGTTCTGGAATATTGTTTGAATATCTTATGTTCACTGTTTCTTGTAGTACTGATCTGTGGAGTACCAAAAAGCATGCTTTGTCAATATTATGTAACCATTAAATAGCTTATCCTTCTGAATCAAGTCATGTCTTACTCTTCTTGTATGCTGGAGGTTGTAAACAAGTGTTGGAAGTTGTAAGTGTTGGAAGTTGTAAATAAGTGTTGGAAATTGTAAATATTTGTTGGTATGAGCACTCCTTATACTATGGATCATCTTTGTTGCTCTTGAACCTGTTCTAGAGCTTCTGATTGTCCTTTAGCATTGGATACCATACAGTATTGCCATATTCTAGGATGGGTCTAACTAGTGTCTTATACAGTTGTAAGAAAGTGTCCTTTTCTATAAATGTAAAGGCTCTTTTTATTATTCCAATCATTCTGTTGGCCTTGTCAATACTATTTGCCATATGTTTGTCAAATAGCAAGTTTTCGTCGAAAGCCACACCTAGGTCTTTCTCTTCCTCACATTGAGATACTTTTATTTCCGTGTCCCCAATTTTCATTGTATAATCATTTTGTGGGTTTGATTTTCCAATGTGAAGTACTGGTTCCAAGTATCAGACCCCTGTACTAACGTTTCAACATCCATGGACACACGGACTCACTTTATCCATGGCTTTATCCACAATGACTGCCGCCTCCCGCGCACTGACGAAGTCATAGAAAAGCACCACCGGGGGGTCGGCGCTGAGCACTTCTGTCTTCCATCGCCCAGAGGCGTGGAGCCGGTCCTGTACTCGCATCGCTCCGAGCGCAGTGCCGACCTGTCGCTTGTGTTCATCAAATGCTGGCACAGCGAGTAAAAACTTGCTGTGAGTCCTCTGTATGACCAGCGTCTCTTTTGACTTCTGTGGGTCACAAAGGTCACTGTGAGCATGGATTGTAACAGTTCACAGCTTGCAGACACACCAACCCTTGCACACACACACACACACACACACACACACACACACACACACACTTTGTTTTCTTCAGCAATCCAAGTCAACGACACATGGAACAGTCACCACACAGGTATGTCGATATCTGTCAAATACTTTAAATCTCACAAAGTTCACACACTGCGGGTGGTTCCCCATATAAACTCAAGGACATGTGTTCAAGAGTAATCGCTAACACTTCTAAATAGAGTCAGTCCGGTGATCTCTCACTTGTTCAAGTGCTACATCATCATTCCCCATGCCAGTGTTTGTCAGAACAGAGAAATCAACTTTTCAACTCTTCATATCTGCCCATTTATCTATTACTTTTTACTTACATACATCTCAAAAACCAGCATAGGGTAAAAAGTTTATAGTTTCCTTAAACTCAAGTCAACAACAAGATTTTTTTTTCCGCTCCTCAACATATGCTGACAATTTTGGATCTGGATCTGGATCTGGATCTGGACCTTTTGAGCGATGCTAGTAACAACTTCTTGTGTGGTGGAGGGTAAGGGGAGAGGAAGGGGTGGTGTTACGTCCCGATTATTGGCCCTAACACAGCAGTCTGGTAGTCCTGGGCTGGTCAGTTCGTCAACAGGTTTTCCATTCTTCTGTTTTGATCTGGTACCGATGTTTATGAAACAAGGCAAGGAGTCGTCAACAGGTTTCCATTCTTCTGGGGGGGTGGGGGGGGGGGGGGGGGATCAAGAATTACCGATGGGGGGGGGTGGGGGGGGGGGGGCAAGGAGGGGGGGGGGGGGTTGGGGGGGGGGGGGGGGGGGGGGGGAGGGAGAGGAGTTTTATTTCTGGGGAGGGCGGGAGAGGCTGGGAAAAGTGTAGGGATGGCGGGAGAGGCTGATGGGGACGGGGGATGGGACCGGGGATCTCGGCCACTCTTTCCTTTTTTCTTCCATGGGGTGGTCAATTTGTTCATATTTCTCCCTCTATCCAACCGCTCAAACACATACACATGAAAAACATTCTGTCAGGAAACTGCACTTCCATCTACGACACCTTCAAAAAAAAAAAATTATTATGGTAAGTTTTGTCTCTGCTGCACCGTCCTCTCTATACCCATTCTGTGATGCTCTGTTTTTCATGCTGCTCATCAAAAGAGAGAGAGAGAGAGATAGAGAGGGAGAGGGACAGAGAGACAACACACAGCGAAACGTGTTCCGCCACAATGCCACCATCAGCACTCCCGCAGGGGAGCCATCAAATCGGTGTCACATGGCTACCAGGAAACCCACCAGAGTACACCCTGTTCACACTGCCACCGGGAGCTGTTCAGGAAAGCCTGTCACGATTCAGTACAATGCCGCAAGCCGCCACCTGCAGTGCCCCTATTAACCCCAGTAATGCTCCGTGGTAAAATCCACATGGGATGAAAACATCACACGATGACAGGCCCCCAGATCTGCTGATGCTGAACATTATTCCACAAGGCATCAAGGGGGGGTGGGATGGATGGAGAGGGTGGTGGAGGAGAGGGTTGCAAATGAAAACCATGGCCCACCCACAGAAAGCGAACAGTATGAAACTCCACAGAATCCAAAACCAGCCTTCTTGTTTTTTGTGATCATGAATCAGATCAGTAAGAATTGTACACTGTGGAAAAGTATGAACGTCCCAGAATGAATTTTCAAAAAAAAGTCTTCTTGATGCTGTGATCATGAACAAGACAAGTGTGGAAAAGAAAAATCTATATGCTGTGGAAAGAAAGGTCTCTATGCTGTGGAAAGAAAGGTCTATATGCTGTGGAAAGAAAGGACTATATGCTGTGAAAGAAAGGACTATATGCTGTGGAAAGGTAGGTCTATATGCTGTGGAAAGAAAGGACTATATGCTGTGGAAAGAAAGGTCTATATGCTGTGGAAAGAGAAAGATCTATATGCTGTGGAAAGAAAGGTCTATATGCTGTGGAAAGAAAGATCTATATGCTGTGGAAAGAAAGAAACTATATGCTGTGGAAAGAAAGGTCTATATGCTGTGGAAAGAAGGTCCATTGTGCTGTGGGAGATGCCATGGGTTGCATACCACTAGAACGGGCTGTGCGTACACTTCCTGTGATCATGTCAATGAAGAAGCTTGAGGGATTCACTGAAGACCTGAGGAAGACTTCAAATGCAGTGCCAGGCAATCTGAGCTCCATGTTTAGAAGATGCTGAAGTCTCTCTGTGAAGTGGCTGGACGCTAAAATCGGCTGGTCCGCGTCTTCCTTTCTTCAAAAGATGTCAACATTCTGTCCACGCTGGTGTGTAACTGCGTTGAAATCAGTCACAAGTCACAACGACATTGCTGGCATGGACAGGTTATGAACATTCATACTGCGACCTTGATCTCGACTCTAGATTATCCCGAAATCTGTGGATTCCCATAACTGTGTTTTTTATTCGTCAACACATTCAGTTACATCTTTTTTGTTGGGAAAAAAAACAATGAACAAATCCACGTGCACACATGTGCTTGCCTGAACACACACACACACACACACACACACACACACACACACACACACACACACGCACGCACACAGGTATGCATCTACAACAAAGAACACAGACAGGCACAGAGAGAGAAAAGTACACAGGCAGAAATACAACAGACTGTACAAAGACAGAATTCGTATAAATGCATGTGAACGGCGATACATATTCATATCTCTCTCTCTCTCTCTCTCTCTCTCTCTCTCTCTCTCTCTCTAGCTCACACACACACACACACACACACCACACACACACACACACACACACACACACACACACACCCCCACACACAGAGTTTCACACAAAACTCTCGAGCATAAAGGAAACCTTACCAATGTTCTCTGATGGTTTTCCTCTTTCTTGAGAAAGAGGCAAAGAGGATTCCTGCAATGTAAACTGCAATTTCTGAGATGATGCCTTGAAAATCCCCACGTCCTTTCTCTCTCCGGCTGGCTCCAGTTCTTTGTCTGTCAGTGCTTTAGTCAGCTGATACTATTTACAGCACAGTTTGAAAGTCAACATCTGTCAGTTTCAATGCTGGTTCATGAGGTGATTCCGCCTTGACCAAAATTACATACATACATACATACATACATACACGTACATACATATACATAATTACATACATGCATACATATTTGCATGCATATACATACATATATATGTTTGTCACACACACATTATATATATATATATATATATATATATATATATATATATATATATATATATATATATATATTCATTTATTTCTATAAAGGTCTTCATCGTTTTGACAGGTTGCTCCTTAAACACTTTTTGATTGATTTTCATCGTCTATAAAAGACCTGTCCATTTAAGATGCCGCCTGCAATCTGGCTTAACCAAAGTCTCAGAGAGAGAGAGAGAGACAGACAGACAGACAGACAGACAGACAGACAGACAGACAGACACACACACACACACACACACACACACACACACACACACACACACACACACACAGGTAAAAGAACCCGCGACAATAAACGAGGTAACTCTGGCTTCAGCCTGTTCCAGAATATCGCCACTCTGAGAGTTCATTGTAATATGATGCAAACGGCAGCACTGTGCTTTAAACTCAGGAGAACAGAAATTTCATGGGACAGTTCCATTTGACGAGAACTTGCAAGATGACAAGAACCCCAGAGGGCAAAACAATGGAGACAGAACACCAGAGTACATCATGCCACTTGAACCACAACAGCACATATGAATAGGACCATAATACCAGACTGACTGTAAATAACTCTACCCCCCCTACACCTCAAAAAAAAAAAAAAAACCTGCCCCTCCCCCTTTGTTTCAGCATACTCCAAGGCAACATAACCCTCTTCAATTACCCACGTATCGCTCAACCACCACTCCTCTCACAACACAACACGCATCTCACCACCACCACCCTCCCTCCACCCCCTATCACCTCTCCCCATCAACCTCCACCACCCCACTCCACCACCCTCCCCACCCTCGCCTATTAACACCTTCCCTCCTACCCTCTAACACCCCCCCCCCCCACCCCGAAACCCCACCCTCGAAACTCACAGAGGAGGGCAGAAAAGACTCAGCCAGGCGCCTCCAGCCCTCGGCCACAGACGGGAACCTCAGCCCCTCGGCCTCCCCGGCCAGCAGGGCCACGTCAGCCGCGGTCAGGTTGGCGGTGGCGGAGCGGAGCAGGGCGGAGGGGGCCAGGTGGTAGGAGGCCTGCAGGCGCACGATGGCCCGGCGGGCCTGCTGCAGAACGGCCTGGTCCGGGAAGACGATGTGGTTGTTGGCCAGGCTCTGCTCCACTGGAACAGCGGAGAAGGTCATCATGGTCGTTATGGTCATCATGGTCATCATGGCCATCATGGCCGTCATGGTCATCTTGGTCGTCATGGACATCATGGTCGTCATGGTCATCATAGTCGTCATGGTCTTCATAGTCGTCATGGAGTCATGGTCGTCATAATCGTCATGGACATCATGGTCGTCATGGTCACCATAGTCGTCATGGTCATCATGGTCGTCATGGTCATCTTGGTCGTCATGGTCACCATAGTCGTCATTGTCATCGTGATCATCATGGTCGTCATGGTCATCATGGTCGTCATGGTCATCGTGGTCGTCATCGTGGTCGTCATCGTGGTCGTCATGGACATCATGGTCGTCATGGACATCATGGTCATCACGGTCGTCATGGTCATGGTCGTCATCATGGTCGTCATCATCGTCATCATGGTCGTCATGGACGTTGTCATGGTCATCATGGGTCGTCATGGCCTCTCATCCAGAGAGAGAGAGAGAGAGAGAGAGAGAGAGAGAGAGAGAGAAGAGAGAGAGAGAGAGAGAGAGAGAAGGGAGACACACACAGAGAAACGTGTTCTCCCTCCCTCCCTTTCTCTCTCCCCCCTCCCTCCCTCTCTCTCTCCTCCTCCCTCCTCTCTCCTCTCCCCCCCTCCCTCCCTCTCTCTGTCTCTCCCTCTCTCTCCCCTCCCTCTCTCTCTCCCTCAACCATGCCCCCCCCATCATGGTCGTCGTCATGGTCATCATGGTCGTCATGGTCATCATGGTCTTCATAGAGTCATGGTCGTCATGGTCATCATGGTCGTCATGGTCTTCATAGAGTCATGGTCGTCATGGTCTTCATAGAGTCATGGTCGTCATGGTCGTCATGGTCACCATAGTCGTCATGGTCATCATGATCATCATGGTCGTCATTGTCATCATGGTCGCCATGGTCATCATGGTCATCGTGGTCGTCATGGACATCATGGTCGTCATGGACATCATGGTCATCACGGTCGTCATGGTCGTCATCATGGTCATCATGGTCGTCATGGACGTTGTCATGGTCATCATGGTCGTCATGGACGTCGTCATGGTCATCACGGTCGTCATCATGGTCATCATGGTCATCATGGACATCATGGTCGTCGTCATGGTCGTTATGGTCATCATGGTCGTCATCGTCGTCATGGTCATCATGGTCGTCATGGTCATCATGGTCGTCATCATGGTCGTAATGGTCATCATAGTCGTCATCATGGTCGTAATGGTCATCATGGTCGTCATCATGGTCGTCATCACAGTCATCATGGTGGTCATGCTCGTCGTCATGGTCATCATGGTCAACTGAGAGAGGGGGTGAGAGGCGGAGAGAGAGAGGGGAGGGAGAGAGAGAGGGGGGAGGGCGAGAGAAGGAGGGAGAGAGAGGGAGGGAGAGAGAGAGAGGGAGGGAGAGAGAGAGAGGGAGGGAGGGGAGAGAGAGAGGGGAGGGAGGAGGAGAGGGAGGGAGGGAGGGAGGGGGGGAGAGAGAAAAGGGAGGGGAGAGAGAAGGAGAGGAGAGAGAGGGAGGGAGAGAGAGAGAGAGAGCGAGAGAGAGAGAGAGAGAGAGAGAGAGAGAGCGAGCGCATTTCCAGGGGTTATGCCGTTCTTTGGTCAGACACCTTGCTCAAGGTTGAAGTGATTATTGTCAACGACTTCCTGGATACACTGTTGACTGGGTCCAATTCCGCATAAGAAAAATGGAACGAACAGGCACAAAGTCCGCATAAGACAAATGGAACTATCAGGCACCAAGTCTACATAAGACAAATGGAACTATCAGGCACCAAGTCTACATAAGACAAATGGAACGAACAGGCACAAAGTCCATATCAGACAACACTGGAAGGTACGGGACTTCAGAGCAACACAAGCAAACAGCAGCTGAAAAACTTTTTTTTTTAAGAAGCCTTCCACGATCTTTCAAGACGATCACCATTGTGCTACAGTGGATTCCATCCCAGTGGGATCACTGGGAACGAGAAGGCTGACGCTCAGCAATATGGAGCTGTTCAGCCATCCGATGACCTACAGAGAGGCCAAAACTACCTACAGAGAGGCCAAAACTATCATCCACAACCAATACCAAAACCAGTGGAAGAGAAGGCTGGGTGCAGACAGTGGTGTTGATGCGATCCATCAGCTCCAGTGCCACTGTACAGTCCCTCGCCGTTGTTTTTTTGACCATTCAATCTCCTACCGGCTACCTCCAGAAAAGTCCCCCACCTGCAGCCTACTCGTTAAGTCCAGTAAACAGTCTCCTCCTCCTCACAGCCTTCCTTTTACTTGTTTCCCCTTCACACCCCCCCCCCCCCCCCCCCCCCCCCCCGCCCCCTCCCCCCCCCCCCACACGCACACATCCCTCCGCCTCCCCCAAACCCCCTCTCCATCCATCATCCCCCACCTCCTGCGTACACCCCCCCCCCCCCCCCTCCACTGCCCAGCAGCCCGGGCACACACACACACACACACACACACACACACACACACACACACACACACACACACACACACACACACTCCTCCCCGACCTTCCCCAGAACGACACGCCCTCGCCAGGAGGCAGACGGACCACCAGCCCCCCCCCCCACCCCACCCTCTTTCCCACTCACCGCTCCTGGCCACCCGGGGTTCCAGCCTGGCGATGTACTTGCTCCAGTACTGGGTGAAGCGCCTCAGACCCACGTAGGCGTCCAGCGGGTGCTTGGGATCCCGGCCCTGGGGCAGCGCCTTCAGCTCCGTCTGCAACTCCCTGGCCAGCCTGCAACCACGTTTCACCATCAGTACACTCCAGGCCAATCAAAACGGGCACTGCTGAACAGTACCAACTCAGCAGCAGCAGCAGCAGCAGGGCGATGCCTCCTTCGGCGGGTAGCCCAAGTACCGTGGAAAGAAACAAAATACATAGCGCCCACATGTACTCCCCTATACAGGAAAATACGAATGCAATGATGTAAGCGTGTTTGTGCGTGTGTGTGAGCGAGCGTGCGTGTGTGTGTGGTGTGTGTGTGGTGTGTGTGTGTGTGTGGTGTGTGTGTGTGTGTGTGTGTGCGTGCGCGCGTAAGTGCGTGTGCATGTGCGTGTGTGCACGTAGAAGTGTGTGTGTGTGTGTTTGTGTGTGTGTGTGTGTGTGTGTGTGTGTGTGTGTGTGTGTGTGTGCATGCATGCATGCGTGTATGTGTGTGTGTGTGTGTGTGTGTGTGTGTGTGTGTGTAAACATTACACAGCAGACAGTACATACATTTCATGCATAATACCACCGTTTTAAGTGGTGTTATCGGAAGGGGGGGGTGGGGGGGGGGGGGGGGGGGGGGAGATAACATCACACCAAAACGACAATGAGCATCAGCCTGCAAATGAGTATATAATGATCTTCACTACCCAGCTTAAATCAGATTCAACAACTCCAGCAAGAACACACACACATTCTCCCTCCCGCCCCACTCTCCCCTTCTGAGTTACTATTCTTAATTTTGAGTCAAAAAATCACTGGGCTGCCACAGACAATCTGGTGGACAATAAGAGACAGAAACGGATCTGGAAGAGGGGGGGTTGGGGGGGGGAGGGGGGTTACAAGGAAAGCAATTAGGGGAGACAATGTGGTGGAGGAGGCATGGACAGGGGAAGCTGTTTAAAAAAAAAAAAACGCCACTGTTTTAAACAATTAACAAGTAGGGTAACTCTTGCTCCCACAAGAAAACGTAACTCCAAAGAAATGCTTCTTAAGACACTGAGAGTCGCCTGGCAGCCAAGTTTACTTAACAAACGATCATACAGACAGAACAACCAAGGGAGGGGGGGGGGGGGAGGGGAAGGAAGCAGACTGGGGAAGGGTTGGGGGGGAGAGTTTAAGGAATACAGAAGTGAATAGGAAGGAGCGGGGGAGGGGCAGGAGAGAGTGAGAGAGATTTCGGAAGGGGGGGGGGGGTGAGACAATGTGGGTGGTAAGAAAGACATGAGGACTTTGAGAAACAAGGGGCAGGGCTGAGGACTGAAGCTGTGGCTGGGGGGCAGAGAGAAGATGGCGCGGGGGGGGGGGTGGGGGGGGGATGCAAAGGAGGAGAGATAGTGAGGACAGGGCGTTGAGCGTGTTGGTCAGGGAGATAAAAAACAAATGGCGGTAAAGAAGGCGCTCAGAGAAATGAAACAGAGGTATAGAGGGAGGGCAGTTACGGAGGAAGGGGGGGGGGGGGAGGGGAGCAGATTTCTGGATTCGGGAGAGAAAGAGAAGGCGAAGTAGAGAGAGTGGATTGAGAGAGGTAGTAGTAGAGGAATATGCAGAAGGGCTTGGAAAGGCCAGGGAACTGAGAATAGATTGGGAGGCTTGAGAGAGAGTGAGAGGACTAGAGAAGAGAGAGAGAGAGAAGAGAGAGAGAGAGAGAGAGAGAGAGAGCAGATACGAGTCAACCCCCCCGACCCCCCCCCCCCCCCCCCCCCCCCCTCTCTCTCCTCATCTCTCCCTTCTCATCCATAATTTTACGCTAGCCACACATGGTAAACCTCTAATCAAGCAGCCTTTAATAGAGAGAGAGAGAGAAGAGAGAGAGAGAGAGAGAGAGAGAGAGAGAGAGAGAGAGAGAGAGGAATGGATTTAGACACTGGGATCAAAGTACACTGTTGTGAACCACATATTGGCTTTGTGCAACCTATTTCTCTCTCCTCTCTCTCTCTCGTCACTCCCCATCTCTCCTCGTCTCGTCTCTCTTCTCTCTCTCTCACACACCACCACACACCCCCACCACGACAGCACGCGCGCAGCGCGCGCCGCGCGCTGCACGTAAGGATAAAAAGAAAGAAAACTACTTTTAAAAGACAGACTACGATACGACAAATTATTTCAATCACTTATTCCCGTTTCGTTTCCGTTCCTTTTTTGGTTTTGGCCACAAGAACTGCACATACTGGCAAACAGAAGAGGCACTTTCATCAGTCCATT